>ML319725.1:0-83479 GCA_005239505.1 Nicotiana paniculata
GGGGGGGGGGGGGTGACTTGTGTGGTGACCAATTTTTGCGTGCAGTAGTTATAGAAGGACAGGGTTCTTCTATGTGTTCCAACTCCTATAGTTTGCGGAATAATAATTGTAGAAAATAAAGGAACACAATAATTTTACGTGAAAAACACCTAGCTCAAAAGGTGAAAAAACTACGACCTACTTCCCAGTAGGATTTTTCCAAACTCTTCACTAAATCAATGAGCCAAACATCATTTACAAAATAAACCCTTTTGTAAACCTAAGGACTAACTCTAATCCCCTTATGGCAAACTAGCATCTAGCTATTTACGACAAGCTTCAAGTTAACTCTAACTTGAATACTCAGTACCTATTACAATTGCTTCTAGATAAAGCTGAAAGATACACTTTGTAATCACCTACTACAAATAAACTAGACTAAAAGACAACAGATGGAACTAGTTCTTCTAGCTGGTTCAAGTAGCTTCAGAATCGCACAGGAAATTCTCACACGAACTGCTTACAAAATTGCTTTGGTAATTTTGTTCTCAATTCTTGTTTTGCTTCTATGTTTGTGCGCATCTGTTCACTAAGAACACTTGCAATATATAGGATCAGTAGAAAAAGAGATATACTAGAATTCAGATGCAACTCTTCCTTGGTGGAAGAGTTCTAGTTGATCTCAACTCCCTAGATCCTCTTCTATCTTGATTTTGTCCTTATTGAATAAGCAGTCCATATCCCTATCAATTTGCAACCTTTTCGATCAGGAGATATATCTTCAGATCACTGATTGTGTTTATCTCCTGTTTGTGATCACCTCACGTGCCATTAACTCTGCATGTCTACGTCTCCAGTGATGGACGTGGTTCAACTCTGAGTTCATTTGTCAATCTTCAAAACCCTTCAGCTTCTTGATCCAACAAATTCCCCATTTTTGATGATGACAAACTCTGTGCTTAGGCCTGTAATCACTTTAATCCAACATTGACACTTTTTATAGTATTAAGCATTTATCATAAAGAACCAGGTTCATTATATTATAAATATCACAATTTTCAATATAGCACATCTTCCCCCTTTTGGCATCATCGAAAAGTTACAAAGTGTTAGAATTACCAGATTTATAATAATTACTCATGGCCACTAAGGCAACTTCAAGTACAAATATAGATTAATCATCAATAGTAAACCAAGGATGTAAACTATCAAGGAAAGTGAGACAAAATAGGTAAGAGCAAAAATAGCAAAGTTCATTGATAAGAGCATAGTTCAGGCACTAAACACATAAAGAAATAAAAGCAGTTATAGTCATAAGCAGAAGATAGCAAGAAAATCTCGTACTGGGTCATAGAGGGGTGAGGGGCGGCACTGGACAACTAAGGCTGGGAAGGGGTGGAGGTTGGGTTCTTTTCTTGGAGAAGAGAGAGCATTTGTTGAAGAATCCCTTCATTCTTCTCCTTTTCATTTGCCAGTTCAGCTCTGAGAGCATCCCGCTCAGCCTCAACCTCTGTAAGGCGGGTCTTCAGGCGAAGGATTTCAGCATCCTTAACCCCACCTTCATGCACAAGCGCCCTAACCTTGCTATTCACATGTGTTTTACTTGATGAACCAGGTTCATCGTCAGGAACATTCACAACATAGTCACATGTCAGAAGCGTGTTCTTCCCAAAATGGTCCTTGTCAGTGGTCATTTCTGCTTTCTTTACGGGCACTTTGAAGTGAGCCAGCACAGTCGTTAGGATGAACCCATATGGGATAGCATGAGCCTTGGAGCCATTTACCAGCCTATCCAATAATTGAATAATGAAAGAGGGACAGTTGATTTTCCTTCCACTGTCTAGGCACTCCATGAGAGTTAAATCCATATAGTTTGCTATGTGCCTCCTCTCTTTCCTGGGTAGTATGCATTTATTGACAAACTCAAAAACCACTTTTTATTGAGGTTGCATCTCGCTTTTGAACACAACCCTTGGTTCCACTTCTTCAGTATTATCACTAAACCTCCTGGTGATTTGCAGTGCAGAAGGAAGGTCATCCCAGTTGGGCCACCTCTGCCTTGTATAATCATCATATCCTTCTACAGGAATCCCAAGAATCTCACCCATCTCCTTGGCATCAAAAGAGATCTTAAGCCCCACTTGACTGGAGACCCTGCCATCAAGTTAAAGGACCATGTCCTTCCAGCCCTGCACGTCTAGAGTGTCCACAAGGTAAATCATGCCGGGTTCTTCAAGATCCTTCAGCAACCTTCCCTTCAGTATCGTGCGCTTCCTAAATTTTATCAATTTGTCTATCTCTCCACCAGAATCCTCTGCTTCTTCACCACTCCACTCATCATCATCATCAAACTGAACCTTCTCTGATTTCTTTGTGGACCTAGTTCTCCTAGCAACAGTCGAGGGTGTAGCAGACACAAATGCTGACTTCTTGGAAGAAGTCTTGGCCTTCTTTGATTTGGGTGTCTCAATCTCAACTTCTGCCATTTGTTCCTTTTGATGGACCAGGTCCATCTCCTCAACATCAACAGCCTCTGCGGGCTCAAGCACTTTTGCCTTCCCCTTTTCAGCTTTCTTTCTCCTACTCTCCCTCAAAGCTTTCTGCAACTCCTCTTCACTCTGCCTAATTGCACCCCTTGTGGTGAGACCTCTAGGAATGGATGCATCAGTAGAAGGAGTGGCTTTTCTCTTCTTGCTTTCCACTGGAGGAGCAGATTTCTTGGTCTTGGGTGTCCTCTTCTTTTTGGGTTTATAGCTCTCCCATAATCTTCTCATAAGATCAGCCAAAGTTTCCTCAATGGATGAACCAGGTTCGTCAGTTGCATGTTTAAGATGTTCCAGCCCCTCTGCAGCCTCTCTAAAATTACTTCCCCCTAAATCCTTGGCACCTTCTTCAACAACCACTAGGACAGTTCCACAAATTTTCTAATGGAGTGCCTCCTTTCCTTGTTCCCCTCACAGTACTTCTTTCTCCCTCTCTCTCAATTTCTTTCACAAATTTATTTTTACCGCCTTTTCTTCTCCTATCAGGAATCTCCACATCCACTGCAAACCTAAATAAAATAAACCTAAATAAAACAAACCTATTTTCAGAAGTGGCTGGCTCCGACCCAATTTTAGATGTTACCTGTTCAGAATCAGAAGAACCAGTTGCTTCCCCCTCAGTGGCGGACTTGAAAGAGTCATTGGAGTTCTCAGATTCTTGGGCCTGGCTAGCTTGAGAGCCAGAGGCCACAGTCTTTCTGGCGAGCATTTTCACACACCTTCTCCTGGGTTCTGGATTGGGGCTTGGTTGTACGACGGGAGTGATTGGAGGAGACGGAACATGGTTGTTTTGAGGGGTGGTGGGATGTGATTGAGATGGAGTGGAAGAATTTGATTCTGATGGGGGTGGATCTAGTATCTTCAAGCGTGATATTGTAGTCAGATGTGGTTGAGGAGGATGAAGCAGGAGGTGGAGTGTTAGCCATGGTGATGATTTTTGTTAAAGAAAATCAGGATCAAGGTGTTTGAGTAGAAGGTTGAAAAGGTTTCGACGGTTATGGCTTTAAGAAAAAAAAAGTTGAAGGATTAGAGAAGTGATGATGGGTTTTTAAAGGCTTGGTTAATAAATACACAACGGGTGTAATTTTGGTCAAGTGGGAGTCTAATCGGTTCAAGAGTGTCAGGTGATAAGTGACAATTATGACTCCCTTATAATCTAGGCCATTTTAATTTGATTGGACTCTTTGGAACATGTTCGAATTTGGGATAAGTACTAGATTTTGTAAAAGCTTATTGTAGATAGAGTCATGCTCATGAGTAACTATTGATATTTCAATATGTGTATAGTGATAAGCACATACCTTGTCAGATAAACCAACAACGATGAACCAGGTTCATCTTATTAGAATATCTTGATTAAGCCTTAATTTACAAAAATAGAAGAACATAATTAGTAACCAAGGAGTCATATTAACACATGGAAAGAGAGTATGCCTTTTAAGGCATAAGACTGAGCAATGATTATTCTGATTATTTACACCTTTCAGAATTCCTAGCCAAAAAACTTTTCCTCCTTTTTTTTCATTTTTGTTTTGAGTTGGTTCAATTAGGTGATCTTAAGCATCCCTAATTCTAACATGTTTCTCTCAAAATGCTCTCTACTTAGTGCCTTAGTAAATATGTCAGCAATTTGTTTGTCAGTAGCACAAAATTCAATAGAGATCATTCCCTTCTCATAGTTGTCTCTTAGGAAATGGTGTCTAACATCTATATGCTTTGTTCTTTAATGATGGATGGGGTTCTTTGTCATACTAATAGCACTAGCGTTATCACAGAATATAGGAATACATCTAACCTCTATGCCAAAGTCCATCAGTTGTTGCTTAATCCATAGTAACTGAGCACAACATGAGGCTGCAGCCACGTATTCAGCCTCAGCAGTAGATAAAGCTACTGAATTCTGTTTCTTAGTGGCCCAAGACACAAGACATGAGCCCAAAAAGTGTGCCATACCTAAGGTGCTCTTTCTATCTACCAAGAAGCCTGCATAATCAGTATCAGCATATCCCACAAGATCAAAATTACTACCTTTAGGGTACCAAAGACATAAGTCAGTGGGGGCCTTTTAGATATCTCATGATTCTCTTCACTGTAGTTAAATGGATTCATTGCGATTGGCCTAAAATCTTGCACAAAGCCCTACGCTGAAAACAATGTCAGGTCTACTGGCAGTAAGGTATAATAATGATCCAATCATCCCTCTATACAACTTTTGATCAACCGATGAACCAGGTTCATCTATATCTAGTTTTGTGGCTGTTGCAATGGGAGTGTCAATTTCCTTTGAGTCTTTCATTTTAAATCGTTTAAGAAATTATTTCACATATTTTTTCTGATGGATCATAGTTCCATTTGAATTTTGTTTAATTTTTAAGCCTAAAAAGAAGTTAAGCTCACCCATCATGCTCATTTCAAATTCACTCCCCATTAGTTTAGCAAATTCTTTACTTCGCTTTTCAGAAGTTGTCCCAAAGATTATGTTATCTACATATATCTGCACTACCAAGAGATCTTTACCTTTTTCCTTCAAGAATAAGGTGCTATCAATTTTACCTCTCTTGTAGTCATGTTCCAGCAGGAATTTGAAAGCCTTTCATACCATGCCCTTGGAGCTTTCTTGAGTCCATACAGTGCTTTGTCAAGCTTGTACACATGATCAGGATTCTGCTTGTTTTCAAACCCCAGAGTCTGCTTTACAAACACTTCTTCCTTGAGATAGCTATTCAGGAAGGCACTCTTGACATCCATCTGGTGAAGGGTGAATTCCATGTAAGCAACAAAGGCTATGATGCGCCTAATTGCTTCCAACCTTGCCACAGGAGAAAAGGTTTCATCATAGTCTATTCCTTCCTCCTGACTGTATCCTTGAACCACCAATATTGCCTTGTTTCTTGTAATTGTTCCATCTTCATCAAGTTTATTTCTGAATACCCATTTTGTGCCAATCACTGATCTATCAAAGGGTCTAGGTACCAGATGCCAAAATTGACTCCTTTCAAATTGGTTGAGTTATTCTTGCATTGTATTTACCCAATTTGCATCTTGCAAGGCTTCAACAATATTTTTAGGTTCAATCAGGGATAGAAAAGCATCAAACGCACACAAATTTTTCAAAGAGGATCTGATTCTGATTCCAGATGTTGGATTAGTTATAATGTTCTCAATGGGGTGTGAGCTTTGATATCTGTGTGGTTTTACAACCAACTGGGTATTGCTTGACGATCCTACAGTGTCTTGTTGCTGAGGAACAAGATCACGAACATGTTCCAATGAGGTTTGGGAATTAGTTTGTTGCTAAGTTCCCCCTGGCATGTTGCCTGGGATGGATGAACCTGTTCCATCACCCGTTCCTTCCTCCAGTGTTGCTCCAGTTTGGTCTGAGTTTCTGATCTGCCCAATTTATTCATCTACTTGTTCCTGTCTCTCAGAGAGAATGTTAGTTTCATAAAAAACAACATGCACACTCTCTTCAACACACATAGTTCTTTTGTTATACACTTTATAAGCCTTACTATGTGAAGAATATCCCAAGAATATCCCTCATCACTTCTGGGATCAAACTTACCTATGGAGTCTTTCCATTGTTGTGCACAAAGAACTTACATCCAAAAGACTTAAGATGGGATATATTGGGATTTCTCCCTTTAAGTAACTTATAGGGAGTCTTCTCTACAAGTGGTCTAGTCATGCACCTATTTATGATGTAGCATGCAGTGTTTATTGCTTCTGCCCAGAAGCGATGAGGTAGTTTACTAGAAAGAAGCATGGTTCTAGCCATATCTTCAAAGGTTCTGTTCTTTCTTTCAACAACTCCATTTTGTTGTGGAGTTCTAGGGGCAGAAAAGTTATGATCTATTCCATGTTCATCACAAAATTCAGCAAACTTTGTATTTTCAAATTCAGTGCCATGATCAGACCTTATTGATGCAAGTTCGTTTCCTAACTGTTTCTGGGTTCTTCTAACAAAAGTAGTAAACATATCAAATGCTTCATATTTAGATGTTAGGAACAATGTCCAGGTAAATCTAGAGTAGTCATCAACAAGCACCATTACATATCTTTTACCACCTCTGCTTAATGTTCTCATAGGGCCGCATAGATCCATATGAACCGGTTCCAACGTCCTGGTGGTACTTATTACTTTCTTGCTTTTGAAAGAGGACCTTGCCTGCTTCCCCCTTGCACAAGCCTCACAAACTTTGTCTTCCTTGAACTTAATGTTAGGGAGACCTATCACTAGGTCCTTGGAGACTAGTTTGTTGAGTTGATTTAGACTTGCATGTCCAAGTCTCTTGTGCCAAAGGAGGGGATCACTGTCCAACACACTCAAACAAGTTAATTCGTTTTCTGATAGTGTGGACAAGTCTATGATATAGATATTATTCACTCTTTTTCCCTGCAAAACAATCTTGTCAGTGATAAGATTAATCATAAAATATTTTGTAGAAGTGAATGCAACCAGGTTACCTCTGTCACACAGTTGTGACACACTGGTTAGGCTATATTTCAATCCATCTATCAAGTAAGCATTCTTAATGGAACGTGTGTCATCCTTACCTACCTTACCAACCCCAATAATTTCACCTTTCTTCCCATTTCCAAAAGAGACATTTCCTCCTTTGAGGTTTTCAAGTGAAAGGAACTGTTCCTTGTTCCCTGTCATGTGCTTTGAGCAGCCACTATCCAAGTACCATTTTTGACTGCTCCCTTTCACTTGAACCTACAAAAGAAAATCATGGGTTAGTCTTAAGAACCCAAACTAGTTTGGGTCCTTTTCTATGCGAAAAAGGATGAATTAAGCTTCTTCTGGCCCAATTTGGCAGCCAATTTGTCTTTCGAACAAAAGTTTTATTCCTTTGACTGACCTGCTCTTTTGCATTGCATTCAATTTTGTAGTGACCAGTCTTACCACAGTGGGTGCAAATTTTGTTCTCAGGAAGTGTGAGGTACTTACTTTTGGGATCCCATTTAGGCAGTTGAATCCCAAAATCAAGTCCTCTTCTGTTGCTACTGTGATTTTCTTGAAGCCATGTCAAGGCATTAGAAGATTTATTCCATTTGCATGTTCGATCCAGTTCATATTTGACCTTTCCTAGTTCCTCTTTTAGCACTCTTATCTGTTCATCTTTATTATAAAACTCATCCTTTAGTCTGCCTATATTTTCTTCTAACATGAGTTGAGAGTTGTCAGCTGTCTTCTTCCTAGTTCCTAGTTTTAGTTTTAAATTTTCAGATTTTAACTCTAGGACCTTAGTTTCAACTGGATGAACCTGGTTCTTCAAGACATTGTTTTCATTTAAAGATTCACTTACTCTGAGCTCCAGGTTCTTACACTTTGCTTTTAACATTACACACTCCTTAGACAGCCGTTCCTTCTCTTTATTTATTTCTTCAGAGTCATCAATGAAGTCAAGTAGTAATTCAGAGAGTTTTTCTTTGGATAGGAACTTAATATTGTTTTTGCGATGAGATATACTTACCTCTGATTCCTCATCTGATTCACCAATTTCCATGAGTGTTTGCTCATCTCCATCTTCATCATCTGAACTTTCTTCCCAAGCAGCAACCATAGCTTTTGTTGATGTTGTGTTTTTCTTGGGATGAACCAGTTCCTTCTTCCGGTTCCTTCGTTCAGATCTTTCCTTTTTCCATTCAACTTCCCACTGAGGACAATTCTTGATGTGATGATCAGTTTTTCTACATTTACAGCATCCCTCGTTGGTGGGTTTTTCTGGTGCCTTTGCCTTGTTGTAGTTTCCACCTCTTAAGATGCCCTTTTCCTATGAGATAGTTTCTGAATTCTTTGGTGATCATAAACATTTCATCTTCCTCCATATTTGTTCCCTAAGTGATTCTCAGTGCCAGACTTCTTTCCGTCTTGGGAGCATCCATCTTCATTGTCTGCCTTTTAAGTTCATAGGCAGTGAGATTTCCAATTAGCTCATCTAGTCTGAGGGTCGCCATGTTCTTGGATTCTTGAATAGAAGTGATCTTACTCTCCCAAGAGATTGGCAGAACCTTTGTCAAAATCTTTTCAACCTTGTCTTCTTCAAGGATAGTCCTTCCAAGAGATTTTAGTTCATTTGTCAGAGTAGTGAACATCTCTTGGATGGTCTCTCCTTCCTTCATAGAGAAATTCTCATATTGAGAATATAGTAATGTACCTATGGATCTTTTCACTTGTGTAGTTCTTTCATGAGCCACTTGAAAAGGTCCCAAATTTCCTTGGCAGTGGTGCAACTTTGAATTCTGTTGTACTTATCTAGACCAAGTCCACATACAAGCCACTTCTTACCCTTGGCATTCTTTTCCCATTTTCTTAAGTCTTCAGCAGTGCAGTCAGCTCTTGTTTTTGGCACATCTACTCCTTCAACAGTTTTCTTCATGGTGGCCAAAGGACCGTCCGTGACTATGTCCCATAGTTTATAGTCTTCTCCAATTAAGTGATCCTTCATCCTGTTCTTCCACCAGGAGTAGTACTGGCCATTGAAGAGTGGTGGCCTAGCAGTTGATTGTCCTTCCCAGGTGGTGAACTCATCTTGATCTTTTTCTAAGGTGTTAGCCTCTTCAAGGATAACCCGCTTTGATACCAATTGTTANATATTCTTCTATGTGTTCCAACTCCTACAATTTGCGAAATAATATTTCAGAAAATAAAGGAACACGGTAATTTTACGTGGAAAACACCTGGCTCAAAAGGTGAAAAAACCACGACCTACTTCCCAATAGGATTTTCCCAAAATATTCACTAAATCAATGAGCCAAAAAACATTTACAAAATAAACTCTTTTGTAAACCTAAGGACTAACTCTAATCCCCTTTGTGGCAAACTAGCCTCTAGCTATTTGCGACAAGCTTCAAGTTAGCTCTAACTTGAATACTCAGTACCTATTACAATTGTTTCTAGATAAGTCTTAAAGATACACTTTGTAATCACCTACTACAAATAAACTAGACTAAAAGACAACGGATGGAACTGGTTCTTCTAGCTGGTTCAAGTAGCTTCAGAATCGCACAGGAAATTCTCACACGAACTGCTTACAAAATTGCTTTGGTAATTTTGTTCTCAATTCTTGTTTTGCTTCTATGTTTGTGCGCACTTGTTCAAGAACACTTGACAATATATAGGATCAGTAGAAAAAGAGATATACTAGAATTCGGATGCATCTCTTCCTTGGTGGAAGAGTTCTAGTTGATCTCAACTCCCTAGATCCTCTTCTATCTTGATTCTGTCCTTACTGAATAAGGAGTCCATCTCCCTATCAATTTGCAACCTTTTCGATCAGGAGATATATCTTCAGATCACTGATTGTGTTCATCTCCTGTTTGTGATCACCTCACATGCCATAAACTCTACATGTCTACGTCTCCAGTGATGGACGTGGTTCAACTCTGAGTTCATTTGTCAATCTTCAAAACCATTCAGCTTCTTGATCCAATATATTCTTTATATGAGATTAGGAAAACTATAAGTTGAGAAAATATATGTATTTTTACATGGATATTTTAATGAAATAATAGTGTATGTGTTTATTTTATATAGTACAACATGAACATGATAGTAGGATGTATAAAGTGTATTAAAAATAATAATAAGTAGAACTTTAAGTAATTTGAGACAATTCTTAATTATGCGGATAATTGATTAATTACCGGATAACGGGACACTATCTAATTACCTAATAAGTGTATAAAGACTAATATTTTCCACCCCACCCCCACGTGGCAGCACCCCTTAAAGCATATGTATGACTCTTAAGTCATATGAGATTAGGTGGCATATGATTAGGTGAGCAATATGTTTCCCTAACCATTTGGTTGTTGACAAATTGATTGTCGTCTTATTTAATTTTTCTGTTCTTACGGTGGTAGAATTAGTTGGAAATAGTTTATCAAGTTAGCATTTGATGACATTCATCTTGTTGAAACAAGTTTTTCTTCTTTCTAAAATCACCCCTTTGAGAACTATATGAAGTTGTTCTTCATCTGCAAGTTCATTGAAGCAACTTAAAAATATTGAATGAGCTGATGCTTTTCTGTGTATCAAATAGAATCTCCATCCTTCTGTTTGGACTGTTGAACTTAATGTGAAGTTCAACAAATTATCATTGGGAACTGTGGCACCTAAAATAGAAGGTAGCAACATCAGAATATGCATTATTTATCCATTTAATGTAATTCATAATTCAAACCGGAATTTTATAGCATCTTAAGCAACATGAGATTTTACAATTTTAAGGAAGTACGGTGCAATCCTTCTCAAAAGTATCATACGCATTTTTTCCTACTCCAGGTATGTTAAGGTTATCCCTTGTTTCTTTTTGGCATGATCTATACGACACAAACGAAATGAGCACAAATTCCATAAATGACTCTATTCATAGGTCATATTGTTTTATCATCTGTTCATGGGTCTCAAAAATACGTAAGTTGGTAAAGTTTATTTCATGATATTAATCAAAGGCATAATGGTCTTATGACGTACCGAGAGATTTTATTAACGTATTTCATATGCATTTCATGCATTTATAATGGAACATTGACCCATGACCAGATGGCGTTATATACGCGTGTATATATATATATATATATATATATATATATATATATATATATATATATATATATATATATATTATCTGTGTGTGTGTGTGTGTGTGATATGGGAACGGTTATGGTGTTATATACGCACCACTATCTGATCAGCTGGTATATGTTAATAATTTGCCCACATTAGCCAAGATGATATGATGGGATGCCCTCAGAGGCTTGATGATGTTATATACGTACATACCTATGCATTACATGACATTTATATGCATATGCATGACATTATAAATATTTCATGATTTACAGACCAGACTTACAGGTTGAGTCCGTTACTCCATGTTTCTTCCATGTCCTTTATATACTGATTTACATGCCTTACATACTTAGTATATTATTCGTACTGACGCTGTTTTATTGGGGACGCTGCATTCATGTATGCAGGTATATATAATCAGTTTGACGAGCCTTCATAGTAGATGAGATTGGCTTCAACGAAGGATCAGTAAGACTTCACTTCATTCGGGGTGCAGCCGAGTCTATGATTCATCGTGTCAGAAGTTTTCTACAGACTTATGGGTAGGACGGTACCCTGTCCCATTTGATGTCAAATAATATTAGAGGCTTTGTAGACAAAGATTCACTTTGTACAGTATGTCAGAAGCCTTGTCGGCTCATATGTATTCATGTTTTAAGAACAATAGTGTATTGATACAGTGTTTCTCACTTATAGTTATGCATTACGAGTTGTGGCCATGTTGTCCCATGATAGTTACAAAAGGAATGAGTCCATCTAACTCGACCTATGTATGTTCTAGTTTTGGTCGAACGATCATAAGTTACGAAGTGGTTCGCTCAGTCCAGCAGGACACCGGGTGCCAGCCATGCCTCCCCAGGTTCGGGGCATGATAGATAAGGCCCTAGAGTTCATCCCTATGCAGCCGATAGCTCCGGTTCATCATGAGACTAGGACAAACGCTTCTGAGGTGGAGCAGCTCAGACTTGAGAGGTACAAGAAGTACCACCCACTTACCTTCAACGGATTGAATATAGATGGTGCTCAAGGTTTTCTGGAGGAGTTTCACTCTATTCTCCGTACTATGGGAGTAGTGGATACAAGTGGGGTTTCTTTTACCACCTTCCAGCTTAGAGGAGCAGCCTATCAGTGGTGGCGTGCTTATGAGTTGAGTAGTCTGGACGATGCAGCCTCACTTACATGGACTAAGTTCTTGGACATGTTTTTGAGAGAGTATGTCTCTCAAAGCCTTAAGGACTCATGGCGCGCAGAGGTTGAGCAGCTGCGCCAGGGTGCTATGACTGTGTCGGAGTATGCAGTCTGTTTTAGTGATTTGGCCCGGCATGCTCCGACCTTGGTTGCCACATTTCAGGAGAGGGTTCGTCGCTTTATTGAGGGACTCCACCCCAGCATCCAGATTAGTATGGCCAAGGAAGTGGAGATGGATATTTCTTGTCAGCAGGTTATGAGTATTGCTAGGAGATTGGAGGGCATGCTTGCCCTGGACAGAGAGGAGAGAGAGACCAAGAGGTCTCGAGAGTCTAGCACTTACAGAGGTACTCGTACCCCAGCTGTAGTTTGACATGGTAGGGGTTATGTGAGTCACCCCGTTCATTCAGCTCTTCCAACTGCCGGTGGTGTTCCATCCACTTCTAAGCCCCAGGAGCCTTATTATGCACTGCCAGTATCTAGTATGCCTCCTGCTCGGGGTGCTTTTAGCGGCCAGTCCAGCAGACCTGGCTTGAGTCTGTCACAACAGCCACGCCCTCCGAGGGGTTATTTTGTGTGTGGCGACATTCGCCATATGGTGAGGGATTGCCCCAGACTTAGGAGGGGTGAACCTCCATAGACTTCTCAGCCACCACGTGCTCCACCGGGTCCTCAGGCTATGTTTTCAGCACCAGCTACCGCCCCACCTGCTCTGCCAGCTCGAGGTGAAGGTCGGGGAGGTCGAGGTCACCCTAGAGGGGGAGGCCAGACCAGGTATTATGCTCTTCCAGCTCGTACAAAGGTAGTTTCTTTTGACTCTGTCATTACAAGTATTGTTCTGGTCTGTCATAGAGGTGTGTCGGTATTATTTGACCCAGGCTCTACGTATTCCTATGTGTCCTCTTATTTTACCCCACATTTGGGCATATCTCGGGATTCTTTGAGTTCCCATATTTATGTGTCTACTCTTGTGGGACATTCTCTTGTTGTGAACCGCATGTATCTGTCGTGTTTGATTGCTCTTAGTGGTTTTGAGACCAGAGTCGATTTATTATTACTCAGCATAGTAGACTTTGATGTTATCTTTAGCATGGACTGGTTGTCGCTCCATTATGTTATTCTTGATTATCACGCTAAGACCTTGATGCTGGCTATGCCAGGCTTACCGCAATTAGAGTGGAGGGGTACCTTAGAGTACACTCCTAGCAGAGTTATCATTTTTTATGGCTCAACGAATGGTTGAGAAGAGGTGTGACGCGTATTTAGCTTATGTGAGAGATGTTAGTGTTGATACCCCTACAGTTGGGTCAGTTCCAGTAGTGAGGGACTTCCCAGATGTGTTTCCAGCTGATCTTCCGGGCATGCCGGCCGACAGAGATATTGACTTTGACATTGATTTGTTGTCGGGCACTCAGCCCATCTCTATTCCTCCATACCGTATGGCTCCTCCTGAGTTGAAGGAACAGTTGCAGGAGTTTCTTGATAAGGGCTTCATTCGGTCTAGTGTGTCACCTTGGGGTGCTCCGGTTTTGTTTGTGAAGAAAAATGATGGTTTTATGCATACGTACATTGATTATCGCCAGCTGAACAAAGTTACAGTGAAGAATAGGTATCCATTGCCTCGTATTGATGACTTGTTTGATCAGCTATAGGGTGTAAGGGTGTTTTCCAAGATTGACTTACGTTCAGGCAATCATCAGGTGAAGATTCGTGAGCTAGATATCCTGAAGACTACTTTCAGGACTCGGTATGGTCACTACGAGTTTCTTGTGATGTCTTTTGGGCTGACCAATGCCCCAATATCTTTTATGCATTTGATGCACAGTGTGTTCAGGCCTTATCTTGACTCCTTCGTCATTGTGTTTATTGACGACATTCTGGTGTATTCCCAGAATCGAGAGGATCATGAGCAGCACCTGAGGACTGTGATTCAGATCTTGAGAGAAAAGAAGTTGTATGAAAAATTTTCAAAGTGTGAGTTTTGGCTAGACTTAGTGGAATTCTTGGGTCATGTAGTATCGAGTGATGGGATCAAGGTAGATCCAAAGAAGGTGGAGGTAGTTCAGAGTTGGCCTAGACTGTCATCAGCTACGCAGATCCGGAGTTTTCTTGGTTTGGTAGGGTATTACCGTTGTTTTGTAGAGGGATTCTCTTCTACTTCAGCACCTATGACCATGCTGACCCAAAAGGGTGCTCCGTTCAGGTAGACGGAGGAGTGTGAGGAGAGCTTTCAGAAGCTCAATACAGCTTTGACTACAACACCAGTATTGGTATTGCCTACATGTTCGGGGTCCTACATTGTATATTGTGATACGTCACGGATTAGTCTTAGCGCGGTGTTGATGCAGGACGGTAGGGTGATTGCCTATGCGTCCAGAAAGCTAAAGGTACATGAGAAGAACTATCATGTTCACGACCTCGAGTTAGCAGCTATTGTTCATGCCTTGAAGATCTGGTGGCACTACTTGTACGGTGTTCCTTGTGAGATTTACACCGATCATCTGAATTTTGCAGCATCTGTTCAAGCAAAAGGATCTTAACTTGCGTCAGCGGAGGTGGTTGGAGCTACTTAAGGACTATGATATCACCATTTTGTACCGTCCGGGGAAGGCCAATATGGTGGCCGATGCCTTGAGTCGCCGGGCGGACAGTTTGGGGAGTTTAGCATATCTTCCAGCAGCAGAGAGGCCCTTAGCATTGGATGTTCAGGTCTTAGCCAGCCAGTTTGTGAGATTGGATATTTATGAGCTGAGTCGAGTATTGGATTGTACGATCTCTCGGTCTTCTCTTTATGATCGTATCAGGGAGCGTCAGTATGATGACCCCCATATGCTTGTCCTTAAGGGAACGGTCCAGCACGATGATGCTAAGAAAGTCACTATTGGGGATGATGGTGTATTGAGGATGCAGGGCAGGTTATGTGTGCCCAATGTAGATGGTTTGCGTGAGTTGATTCTCCAGGAGGCTCACAGTTTGCGGTACTCCATTCATTCGAGTGCCGCAAAGATGTATCAGGACTTGAGGAAGCATTACTATGGAGGCGGATGAAGAAGGACATAGTGGAGTATGTAGCTCGGTGCCTAAATTTCCAATAGGTGAAGTATGCGCACCAACGTGCTGGTGGGTTGCTTCAGAAGTTAGAGATTCCAGAGTAGAAATGGGAGAGGATCACTATGGTTTCGTTGTTGGACTCCTACGGACTCAGAGAAGGTTTGATGCAGTTTGGGTGATTGTGGATAGGCTGACCAAGTCAGCTCATTTCATTCTTGTGATGACTACCTATTCCTCCGAGCAGCTAGCTCAAATTTACATCCGCGAGATCGTCAGGCTTCATGGCATACCGATATCTTTCATATATGACCAGGGTACGCAGTTTACATCACAGTTCTAGAGGGTCGTACAACATGAGTTAGGTACTCGAGTGGAGCTGAGCACAACATTTCACCCTCAGACGGACGGACAGTCCGTGCACACTATTCAGATATTAGAGGATGTGCTTTGTGCATGTGATGGAGTTTGGAGGGTCGTGGGATCAGCTCTTACCACTTGAGGAGTTGCCTACAACAACAGCTATCAGTCAAGCATCCAGATGGAACCGTATGAGGCTCTATATGGTAGGCGGTTCCGGTCCCCAATGGGTTGGTTCGAGCCGAGCGAGGCTAGATTATTGGGTACAGACTTGGTCCATGATGCCCTGGATAATGTGAAGGTAATTCCGGATTGACTTCGCACATCCCAGTCTAGATAGAAGAATTATGCGGACCGGAAGGTTCGCGATGTTGCATTCAAGGTTGGAGAGTGAGTCTTGCTCCGGTATCGCCTATAAAGGGCGTTATGAGGTTCAGGAAGAAGGGCAAGCTGAGCCCAAGGTACATTGGTCCTTTTGAGGTGTTGTGACGTGTTGAGGATGTTTCTTATGAGATTGCCTTACCTCCCAGCCTAGTAGGAGTTCATCTGATATTCCATGTTTCTATGCTCTGGAAGTATCACGGTGACCCGGATCATGTGTTAGATTTCAGCTCAGTCCAATTAGACAAAGATCTATCTTATGTTGAGGAGCCAGTGGCTATTTTGGACAGGCATGTCAGAAAGCTAAGGTCAAAGAACATTGCTTTCGTGAATGTGCAGTGGAGGATTCAGCCGGTCGAGGAGGCGACTTGGGAGATCGAGCAGGATATGCGCAGCCGATATCCTAATCTTTTCACCGCTTCAGGTATGTCTCTATACTCGTTCGAGGATGAACGATTATTTTAAGAGGTGGAGGATGTAACGACCCGGTCGGTCATTTTGAGAGTTATAGCCCCGATCCCCGACCCCCTGTTTACTGCTTTCCTCGTGTCTTTTTCTGCTTATGTATCTTGCCGGGAGGTATTGGTTGTTAGTTCAGAGTGTTTTGGGACACTTAGTTCCTAAATGGTAGCTTAAGTCTTAGGATTTTGACTGTAGTTGGAACTGTGTAAAGACGACTCCGAAATGGAGTTCTGTCGGTTTCGTTAGCTCCGTTGGGTGATTTTGGGCTTAGGGTCGTGTCCAGATTGTGTTTTGGAGGTCTGTAGCTCATTTAGGCTTAAAATGGCGAAAGTCGAATTTTTGAAGATTTGGACCGATAGTGGAATTCAAGTGTTGTTCTTCGCGAACGCATGGGGTTGTTCACGACCGCGTAAGTATGAGAGCCAGTGAATCACATTCACGTGGAGTTTTCCGCATTGGCGTAGGGTTAAGTCCTGGGGCAGCGAAGTTGTGCTTCACTATCGCGAGGCTATTTCCGTGATCGCGATTAAGGAATCACTGAGCAGTATTTTCAAAAACGAGGGTTTGACCATTTTTATCAAAACTTGAGTTTGGGAGCTCGGATTTGGACGAGATTTTGAGGGATTTTCAGATACATCGATTGGGTAATGATTCTATACTTGATTTTGGTTATATCCCATTAATATATCATTAATTTTATCATTTAATTTCGGATTTGGGTTGAAAATTTGGGAAAGATGGGAAGAAGTTCTTCAACTAAGATTTTGGGTTTTGATTGGGATTTTAACATCGGATTTGGATAATTTTGATATCAGTGAACTCGTGAGTGAATGGGTGTTCATATTTTGTGACTTATTCCTGATTCCGAGACATGGGTCTGGGAGTCTTTTTGGGATGATTTCCTAATTTCTCGCTTTAGCTTAGATTTCATTGACTAGATTAGTTTCTTATAGCTATATTTATGGTACGTAATTGATTTTGGTTGTATTTGGACCATTCGGAGCCGGATATTTGTGGGAAGAGCATTGTTATCGATTGATTGAGCTTGGTTCGAGGTAAGTGGCTTACATAACCTTATGTGGGGAAATCCCCTTAGGATTTGGTACTGGTATTGCTATGTGAGCGCCGTGTACGCGAGGTGACGAGTGCGTACACGGGCTATTTGTGAAAAACCTTATTTTTACAGAGTAATTACCTGTTTTCACCTTAATTGAATATACTAGCATGTGTAGTCACCCTGTTAGCCTAAAATAACATGTTTACGTGCCTTAATTGCTTAATTGAACTCTTTGCAGCATGCCTATTGACTTCCTGCTTCTTTCCCCGACTTGTACTTAGTCTAGACTGTAGATTTTCTTGTTGTACTTATTGTCTGTAATTGATTGCGATGTGTATTTACTTTGGGACTACGGGACGGTATCCCGGAATATCCCCCTGCATATTTACTTTGGGAACTATGGGCCGATATTCCAGGAGATCCCACTGCACATTTACTTTTGAGACTACGAGGCGGTACCTCGGGAGTTCTCCCTGTATATTTATTTTGGGACTACGAGACAGTATCTCGGGAGATTCCTTGTTTCTTATTTCCGTGTACCGTTCTGTTATTTCATTGTATTTTTCTTTGTTGAACTCTAGTCTCATATTGTACTGCTTTATTCTCCTATTTTTATTATTATATACCAGTGGGCCTGACTTGACCTCGTCACTACTTGACTGAGGTTAGGCTCGACACTTACTGGGTACCAATTGTGGTGGACTCATGTTACTCTTCTGCACATTTTTTCGTGTGCAGATTCAGGTGCTCGACATCAGCCGCAATACTAGTGAGTTCGAGACAGATTTTTGAGACTTCAAGGTATATATGCCGCATCCGCAGACCTCGCAGTCCCCTTCTATTCTTCTCCGCGTCAAACACTTTCTGTATTGTTTTTTACTAGACTCCGGTGTATAGAGATGTTATTTCGTTTCCATATCTTGTGACTCATGATATTTCAGCTTTTGGGAAAGCTGTGTAAGTTAGTGTTTGGTTATTGTACATGTCGAGCGACATCACTTTTTGATTATTTAGTATCTATAGCAGTTAGAAGTTATCATTATTGGTATTTTTTGTAAATTGTTAGGCTTACCTAGTCGTACAGACTAGGTGCCGTCACGACATGTTTCATAGGGATGTTTAGGTCGTGACATTAATAGAAACAAAGAACTCAGGGATGATGACCTGAAAAAGATCAAGGATGTGCTAAAGTGCCTTGGGGAACAAAATAATGAGAAACAACTGCACATACAAAGGCAAGATGCTTCTATCCGCAACCTGGAGGCACAAATGAGTCAACTAGTCGAAGCATTTAATGCTCAACAAGCCAATATTGTGGATAGTAGCCAAGAGGAGCATGCATTAGATAACGAAATTGAGGTTCTAATGGAGGAGGTCAGAGTAGAACACCAACAATCTATCCAACTAGATGTTGAAGATGCCGTTGTTGTAGAAGAGATACTAGAGTCAACCAAGGATATTGAGGATACATATTTAGTTGACTATAGTGTCATTGGTGTTGAGGGTGTAGACAATCTCAATGTTCATGTAGTTGAGCGCATTGGTCCACAATCCAAGAATTGTTTTCACATTGTGTTTGGATGATGATATAGAAATAGAGTCATTCGATCAACTTGAGGAGTCAAGGCATGAGGAACAAGGTGCCGACATTCTGGAATTATTCTTTCCAGAAAGTCGGAATTACACACCTCATCTAAAGGCCAAGAAGTGCAGAATACTACATTGTTTCCTTGGGCTAGTTAGATTCGTTCCACCACCTTAGGAGCATAATTATAATCTTGAATCAAAACTTGGGGTTTAATTCATAAGCTTGAGGTGGAGGCAAAAGGCGGTTCATGTCGTGTCGTAACGTTGAATCAGTTCTAGGAGCATGGAAAGCAAAGCTATTGGAAGGATGTAACAGCAAACCATATGGTTGGAACTAAGTGTGAGGTACCCACACGAAGGACTAGGCCTGGGAGAAGTCTGAGTACCCCATGAGCTGCTAGTGCTTCGGTCTTTGACCTACCAGTGAGTTTCTTTTAACCTCTTGTATTTATGGGTGTGAATTAGGGACAATGCATAATTTTAAGTGTGGGGTGCAGAGATCGTTTGGGTGACTTTCTATGCTATTTTAGTTGTGTTAGTTTAATTAATTAATTTTTCTTGAGAAATAGAAAAGATTAGCCTTTTCCCCACGATGGATCTTGTAGACAACTTTCTTGAGGGATTTAAGTCTAAAGAAAAAAAAGATTTTCTTTGTAGGTGCCACGCCCCCTTCTTTCCTCGCGGAGATCGGGTTTATGACATTCGGTCGGGACAACTCTTTCCTTTTGGAAAGGGGTTTGCTTTTTTGAGAGTCGCCACCTAAGGATTTTTAAAGGTGCGTTAGGACACCAAATGGGGTTCATTTACAACTACGTTGCTAACCAGAGATATGGTCAGGGCTTGAAATTATCCTAAGGGGAAGGTGTGAGGCACCCCTCAGGATCCACAAGTGTGGTTCCCGACCAAACAGCTTTTTTGTGAATTTGTACAACTTAGAAAGCAAACGAATAAGGCTCAAATAAGAGGGGATTTAAGTCTTAAGCATGCAGATGTTCAAAAAAAATATAGTAAAGAAGGTTAGATTTTGAAAAGATTACAATCTAAGCATATAAAGGGTATCCTAGGTTTATAATAATATGGATCACATCAGTACAATACCCGGTAATCACTCCTCAAAGAGGGGCTACACGTGGTATTAGCGCACCGGTCATCATATCCATAGTCTACCCTTTCCAACCCCTGTGAAGGTAACTAAAGTGCGTGTTGGTCACGAACTCTATTGTGTGTTGTTACCCGCCTCTTACTATCAGTCTCAGAGGAGGTTAGGACTACTATCCTAAGAAGGAGGTACTAAGCAGACCCTCAGGTTTAAAAGGTAAAGTTCTAGGGCGACATACAAAAGCATATAGGACTGCAGTTTGATGGGAACATAGGAAAAGCAAGTAAAGGCTCAAGTTTACCTCCCCAAGTAATACAGTTAGAAAGCACGACTCAAACACAGTTAAGGCCAGTATTTAAATTCAGAATCCTAAGATATGGTACCTAAGTGAGTTTAGAATATAGACAGATATGCAGGCCGATTTTATTACTGAGAAACGGATCCTAATAAATTTACCTACTGATTTGAATCCTTTTAAGCATTGAGCAACATATACAGGAAGGCAGATTCTTAGTCTTAGACAAATTAATCACCTAAGTCTTGTCTAGGTGTGAGATAGTATGTGCCAATTACCAACATTACTTAGAGGAGAGCTGTTCAACATTGTATTACCTAGAACATGATGTCCTACATGTTCATAATACAGACTTGTTATCAGTTGATTACGAGAATTGAATGCAGTTGTTTTAATCAGTAATTAGGCTAGGTGTGCCTAAACGAATGAGATGCAATCCTAAGGACATGATATCTAATGCACTAAGATGCAGAATGGTGCAAAATCAAAAGGCTAAACAAGGTTTCTAAATGCACAAAACATTGCAGAGTTTTGAAATGCTTTTAGGATATGCAAAGTGACAGGTTTATTAATTATTTACCTAGAACATGATTTCTATGTGTAACATGGTAAGCATGATGTCACATTTTTGTTAACACTCTTGTTTTAAGGCAAGATTCAGATTAAGTTTCCAGAATGCATAGATAGAATCACACGATAGCAGTTTTTCCATTATTACTACTGAACAAGATTTTCCTAAATGATATAACAGTATTGCAGTAAAGTGCTGAAACAATGTTTATAAAAATCCTAAAGAGCATGATTTCTAATGCATGATATGCTTTGCACATGTCAACCCGAAACATGATTTTTTCTATTGCGCACATAGGAAATGTAAACCTAAGAGCATGGTTTCTACCCTTTTAGATCTATAGCATGCATAGTTACCCCTTTCTATTTTACTATCCATTCCCCAAGAGTTGTTTACAAATTATTACAGGCCAACTAATGAATTATAGAAATAGAAAATCAAGAAGTAACTCCATAGGGAGCCTTCAATTAGGCCCAAGTTTCCCAAAAAAGCCTCCAATGGCCTCATATGCCTCAGTTACATAGACAAATCAGAGTCTAGGTGCATCAAAGTTCCCTAAGGATCTCAAGGATCCCTGACAATGCTTACACCTAGACTTAGTAACCAAGAATTGAATAGGTGCAGCGTGGAAGTGCCAGCCTGTGTGTGTCAGAGTTCAGAGAGAGCTCAAGGGTCCCAAAGCAGTGCTCACACAGAGGGGGAAGAACTTAAAGGTCTAGGAGTAGAGTGAGAGTGCTAGACATAGTTTTGAAAAGCTTTGAGTAAATAATTTACACAAGAAAGACTGGTTTTAAAAAAAAGGTGTTTTGCAAAAGGATTTTTCTTCAGTAAACAGTTTGAGAAAAGAGTAATGCAGTCAGAATAAACACATCCACATCTTAGGATCAGAGCAGCGTACTAAGACAAGTTCAGCAACCACAAACAGGGTAGTGAGGGATTGGGACATACAAGGCATAGAGTAGTGAACATGTAACAGGCAGAAGTAGACGTGGATACAGAATCGGAAGTTACTAAGGGGGTTCATGGAAGTGGGATACATCATAGTATGGTTTTAGACTAGATATAACCGTATCAAACAACTTAAAGTAATACCAATATAGGCATGCCCTAACCAAAGCTAGTGTACAGACATAGGGATAATGAGAGTCACATAGAAACATGTTTCAAATACATAAAGTCATGCTGATTATGAAAGTAAAGCATAACTTAACATGATATATGAAGCCCTCGATTTTAATTAGATGTCCAACAACAAAACATTATACATAAGCATATAAGAAACATAATGAATTAAAGCAGCAAAATAAACATGTTGGTTCAGGAACTGGGATCAAAATTAGAACATACCAGTGCAGTGAAGAATACAGTAAACACAAAGTAGGATAGAAGCACAATAGTTAGCCTTGGCTTGCAGCCAGCTAAATTAGAACAATGACAAGTAGCAAAGAGAAGAGAGCATAAAGTTTTAGTTGTGAGAGAGAGTTGTTGAACCAGTGAGTTCCTCTGTTATGCTAATGAAAGACCAAAGTATTTATAGTTTGAAAACAGGTAGTCAAATAAGGTAAACTAACGTTTCATCAGTAATTATGGGGACTCAGAATCAATCACCATATAATCAAGGCAAGTACTCCCTTCAATTAAGGAGTCAATGTCCAAACGGTAATAAGCAGTAACAAAAATAAGGAAAAAAATCATTGAAAAGCTGACTTTAACATATAAGTAGTAGTAAAAGTATAGAGCATGTGATTAGATCTAGATTCAAAATATCCTAATTAAGGAAAGTCAATTTGACAGCATGTTTATTCACGGGAATAAGGCAAGAGATGATTCAAATCCTAAAAAATCAGTCAGGAAACCCTCAAATTACAGGAAACCAGTATTACTCAAAGGAAAATATCACATATTTAAGGAGATGCTCAAAATCAGTAAAGGATATGGTGTAGACATCAACAAAGCTCTACTCACACTTCTTCAAAGATTCAAATGATAAAACATTATTGATTTGAACAGAATAACACATGTTAAGCAAAAATTAGGAACCCTAATAACGAAATTAGGGATTCGCATCACAACATGGCAAATAATTAAAGGAATCAGTAGACAATCATGGCTTAGGCAGAAGTGACAAAGAATCAGAAACCCTAACTGCAAGTATAGAGCAAAAATCACATAGTGTTTCACGAGAGTAAAGCAGTCGCAATAGGACATGTAAAACATTATTGTAAACAAAGCTTGGACTCACAGATTGTACCCAAGAAATTTGGGACTTTTTATCAAAATGAATTAAACAAGAAGGGAGCGGCTCAAATAATGCTTAAACATAATAGAATCATGAAATAATACTAAGAGACCCGAAGGAAAACTGTTTTTGAAAAGAATTTTAAAACCCTAGTTTTGGAAAAACGAAGAATCGTTCGAGAAATAGGAGAATCTTTAAAGAAAACACAGGAAAACCTCATAATACGTATAGATCTGTTACAGATCTAAAAGAATCGGAAGCTTAGAAGTTAGGGTTTCAAAGAGAGAACCCAGAGAGAGATAGAGTCGGTATAGAAACCACCGGATCTAGCCGGAAAGTAGGGAAATCTTACTGGAGATCGAGCCATGAGGGCCTGAGACAGGCCAAAGGTGTGAGANAGACGAGGGGGGGGAGGAGTAGTCTTAGGTCTAATTATGGTAAGAATTAATCTGGTTCGTTGATCAAAAGTGATCAACGGTCCAGATTAAAAGGGGGATTGGGTCGAGTGGATTTAAGGTTTGGGCCTGCTATTTGGGCTAATTAAATGGGTAGGGGGTCCGGATTTAATCAGGTGGGTTTGGGTTTAATTTGCGCTATGACTGAAAATTAGAATGGCCATTAGTTAAATACCCATTAAAATAGCTAAATAATTAATAAAAATAGCTAGTAATTATAAAAAATGAAGTTAATGCTAAATAAGTGAAATTAAGGTAATTAAATAATATTAAAAATATAAAATGACTAATTATTGATTTAAATGGTATAAAACGTATTATTAAGCTATAATTGTAAAATTACTGTAATTATAGCTAAATAATGCCAAATTGGCTAATTTATGAAATAATTAAATCCTAATAGGATAAAAATAGTATATTGAGCTGGGAAATATTTTGAAAATTATTTATAATACAATTTATGCATAATTATAGAGTGTAAAATACTAAATAATTTGGAAAAGAAATTAATAAAAATATGGAAGATTATGGAAAAAATGCCAGTTATTATAGAAAGTGATTTTGTCGGTATATATGCAAATTTAAAAAATATTTCGAGGGAAAATTGGGTATCAACAGCTGCCCCTCTTTACCCGAGAAAGATGAAAGAGTTGTCGGGTAAAGATATTATGGCCAATTTTGACCGAGCAAAACGGTTTGAAGAGATTTAGGTTGCGCCCTGGTTTCTAAGCTGCCTACATATCCCTGGCTTTACATGAATCAGGCCGTATGTAGTTCAGGAGTCATCGACGAAGTATACCGATGAAGCTTTACAAGAACGGACGCTATGTATGGGGTTAGGTGAACAAACGACTTGAGGGAATAGTTAGGGACACTGGAATGGGACCGCTATTACCGGGAAGACCTGCAAATAAATAATACGAGCATATATTATGCGTATTTTAAACATGATGCAAATTCCCATTGGACCGTCAATGCTGTCTTTGGACGGTTGAGGATGACGTCTCTAGACCATGATGTCCTGGGCCATGAATTGCTTGATGCAGGATTCGCATGCCATGAAATGATGTTCTCGGGCCATGAGGATGGTGCCTCTGAACCATGTCGCCTTTGAATAATGATATGCAAAATGATAAAAAGAGATCCTCAGGCCATGACATAGTGTTCTCGGGCTATGAAGATGGTGCCTCCGAACGATGACGCCTTTAGATAGGTTGGTGATATTTCAGCCCATGAAGATGCAATAGTATGTCGCTAACAAGACATAGCTTAGTCTTATGAATTAAAGGGGCAGAGCTTAGCCCGAAGGAAAGCAAAATAAATAATGCTTGATACGTCAGTCATTCTTGAAAAGGTAAATTGGAGGCAGAGCTTAGCCTTGGAAGGAAGAATGGTAGCCTTATGCAAATGCAGGTGGAGGTAGAGCTTAACCTCGGAAGGCAGAAAGGTAGCCTTATGCAAATGCAGGTGGAGGTAGAGCTTAACCTCGGAAGGCAAAAAGGTAGCCTTATGCAAATGCAGGTGGAGACAACGTTTAGTCTTCGAACGCAGAATGGTAGCCTTATGCAAGATGTGAATGCAGATGGAGACAATGTTTAGTCTCGGAAGGCAGAAAGGTAGCCTTATGCAAGATGCGAATGCAGATGGAGACATCGTTTAGTCTCGGAAGGCAGAAAGGTAGCCTTATGCAAGATGCGAATGCAGATGGAGACAACGTTTAGTCTCGGAAGGCAGAAAGGTAGCCTTATGCAAGATGCGAATGCAGATGGAGACAACGTTTAGTCTCGGAAGGTAGAAAGACAGCCTTATGCAAGATGCAAATGCAGATGGAGACAGCGTTTAGTCTCGGAAGGCAGAAATGTAGCCTTATGCAAGATGCGAATGCAGATAGAGACAACATTTAGTCTCGGAAGGCAGAAAGGTAGCCCTATGCAATATGCGAATGCAGATGGAGACAACGTTTAGTCTCGGAAGGCAGAAAGGTAGCCTTATGCAAGATGCGAATGCAGATGGAGACAACGTTTAGTCTCGGAAGGCAGAAAGGTAGCCTTATGCAAGATGCGAATGCAATGGAGACAATTTTTAGTCTCGGAAGGCAGAAAGGTAGCCTTATGCAAGACACAAATGCATATGGAGACATGATTTAGTCTCAGAAGGCAGAAAGGTAGCCTTATGCAAGAAAAATAAATGACGGTATGAATTCTTAGCTGGTGATAGATTGAGACATTGCGATTATTGAGGGTATTGTGACTGCGTGGCATTATTTATATTGATAATAGATGATGACAAGTATGATGGTTTTGCGGATTGTGATTTTGAACATGTTCGTCCTTTTGTGTGGATATCGAACTTTGGCATTTGCGATCGTGATGAAACTTGAGACTTCTCTGCGTGTTTGTTCTTTGTGCATGTATTCACAGAAAAATCGTGAGTTCTGTAAAGGGGAGGGTTAGTTCGTATCCCTGCTGGCTTTACTTGACTCGTTCGACTTGATCTGATGATACAATCTACATCATTAGGGGTAGCATTTGCTAAACAAGCTGTTTCAAGAATAAGCATGCACGATTTTTGTAAAAGTATAACATAAACATATAATCTAAAATAGTTTTAGATGAACCGACGACCGTCACGGTTCGAGACATTTCAACCTCTCCTACTACAGAATTTTGTGGGTCCTCCTCAAAATTCTACCCCATTTTGATGGGTTGACATTTCTGACTGCTGCTCATGCAGCGATCGACTGGACTTGCTTCGGAATTTTGAGGGTCCTCCTCAAAATTCTGCCCCAGTTTCCAATTGCGAGGGAAAATGAAATTTTTATTGAATTGTGACCGAACCTATAGGGCTGCCTACGTATCCCCTCTTAAACGGGAATCAGGTCAGGCGTAGTTCAATTTACATCATCATTTAGAAAGCATAAGATTACACATAGTAACGTTTGACTGCATCTGAATTGATTGGCTTTGGCCAGACTTCTCCGTCCATTTCTGCGGGTATAAGTGCTCCTCCTGTCAGTACCCGGTGAACCATGTACGGACCCTGCCAGTTGGGAGAGAACTTCCCTTTGGCTTCGTCTTGATGTGGAAAGATTTTCTTTAACACCAGCTGCCCTGGTGTGAACTATCTCGGCTTGGCTTTCTTGTTGAAGGCTCTGGACATTCTGTTCTGACAGAGTTGACCATGACAGACTGCATTCATTCTCTTTCCTTCTATTAGGGCTAGTTACTCATAACGACTCTTTACCTATTCTGTGTCGCTGAGCTCAGCTTCTTGTATAATTCTTAGAGATGGAATCTCAACTTCGGCAGGAATAACAACCTCAATACCATAAACTAGCATATAGTGAGTTGCCCCTATTGAGGTGCGAACTGTGGTGCGATATCCCAATAAGGCAAATGATAACTTCTCGTGCCACTGCTTGTGACTTTTTATCATCTTTCTTAGTATCTTCTTGATGTTTTCTGAATCTCCCAGGTTGATGCTTTCACTCTCGTCCAGGTTGGACTTAGGTCTGTTCTCAAAATTCTCAGCTTCTTTGACGATCTCGTCAGGTATGTCATCTTCTTTTGAATCTACGTCCCTTTGTTGTGTCCTTGTATGTCATAGTCATCGGTTCATCAAGATAGGTAATAGTAATGTTGTATATGTAAATCAATGAGATAAAAATGATAGCAATAAATATTGATTCATAAGAAAATAAAAAAATGCTTTTGATAAATTGGATAATTATTTCGAACATTGAGGATCTTATTGCAGGAATTAAAAAAATGCTAAAAGGGAAAATCATTTTATATAAAACAGTAAGCAATGCTTGTTTTTGCCTTGCTACCCCGGGACTCGTCGGGCCCTGGATCTTGTGTGAGATGATGACGATGCCAGAATGCACAAACTAACCTTTGGGGAGGGGAAAAATAAATAAAGAAAGAGGAAAACAAAAACAAAAGTAGCCAAGTCAGTGAGGATTATGAAAAGTATTGCGGTATTTAAACACATAGTGCGGGAATGTAAAACGTGTCCTAATTTGGGGACCTCTTTTGTGCCCGAGGCAGGCCTAGCGACAATTTAATTTGGAGAACTTAGATGCCAAAATGTCTCATTTCATTAATGTAGAAATAGACGAATCCAAAACGACACTAAAATAATAAGCAGGAAGTCACTAATGGCCATTGGCCTTATTACATTGATAAAAACGAAAAAAAGGAAATCCTATCCTACTTGGTCCCAGAAGGACCTTCCTCAGATTCGACACCCTTGATCCCATCGAACAGGTTCCCTAGCTCATGCAGTCCTAGCAGTAGGTATTTCTTGACGTGTTTCTTATCACTGGAGGAAAGGTCTTCCCACCAGTTCAGGAGCTTTGGATGGATATTGTTGACCATGCCGAATCTAGGGACTCCGTGCCTTATATTCTGCAAGAAAAACAAAGTTAGGCCCTTACCCCCGCCAGACTCGACTATTTATGCACTTATGATTAGCATACAAGCATTTAGTTCTCCAAATAAATGCACAGAACATGATTGTGTCCGTTGGGATTATGAAAAACCCGGTGGACTTTTGGATAAGGCTGTCTTAAAGGGTTATTGTGCGGACGACACATTAATCCGGCTAGGTTTGACCATGATGCATGAAAAAACATAATAGAGTAAAGTTTCTATGGGGTTTTAGAATGGTACCCTCGAGTGGACAACTCAAGGGGGAAAGGCACGGAACCGTCGACTGCACCGCTGATCGACTAGTTTTACCGCAAATAAGCCTTTACGAATTTAGGGGGTAATAATATAGGAAGAGCGCAACCACTCATCAAGCGTTGCTATAGTATTTTGTTTGGCACGAGTGGAGTATGAATGTTGAGCATGATTATGCAATAAATAAGCATTAAAGACACGTTGTCATGTATTTGCATGTTATGAAAGCAGTAAATACAACAGTTTATCATTTAAAAGCGGTTACAAATGAAGGAAACAGAAAGAGCATGTCAGTTACTTTTGAAGAACAAATAAATACTTAAAGAAATAGACAAGTAATTGCGCACAAAAAAGGGGAAAGGGAAAGGTCGCAAGTATTAACAAAGTAAAGACAAGTTCACAAAACTGTTTGAAATGGTAAAATCCTAGATAAATCCCTAGCAGAGTTTCCATGCTGTCGTGCCCCCTTCTTTCCTCGCGGAGATCGGGTTTATGACATTAGGTTGGGACAAATCTTTCCTTTTGGGAAAGGGGTTTGTGTTTTTGAGAGTCGCCACCTAACGATTTTTAAAGGTGTGTTAGGACACCAAATGGGGTTCATTTAAAACTACGTTGCTAACCAGAGATAGGGTAAGGGCTTGAAATTATCCTAAGGGAAAGGTGTTAGGCACCCCTCAGGATCCAAAAGTGTGGTTCCCGACCAAACAACTTTTTTGTGAATTTGTACAGCTTAGAAAACAAACGAATAAGGCTCAAATAAGAGGGGATTTAAGTCTTAACCAAGCAGATGTTCAGGAAAAAAAATAGTAAAGAAGGTTAGATATTGAAAAGATTACAATCTAAGCATATAAAGGGTATGCTAGGTTTATAATAATATGGATCACATCAGTAAAATACTCGTAATCACTCCTCAAAGAGGGGCTACACGTGGTATTAGCGCACCGGTCATCATATCCATATTCTACCCTTTCCCACCCCTGTGAAGGTAATTAAAGCGCGTTTTGGTCACGAACTCTATTGTGTGCTGTTACCCGCCCCTTCCTATCAGTCCCGGAGGAGGTTAGGACTACTATCCTAAGAGGGAGGTACTAAGCAGACCCTCAGGTTTAAAAGGTAAAGTTCTAGGGCGACAAACAAAAGCATATAGGACTGCAGTTTGATAGGAACATAGGAAAAGCAAGTAAAGGCTCAAGTTTACTTCCACAAGTAATACAGTTAGACAACACGACTCAAACACAGTTAAGGGAACTATTTAAATTCAGAATCCTAAGACATGGTACCTAAGTAAGTTTAGAACATAGACAGATATGCAGGCCGATTTTATTACTGAGAAAGGGATCCTAATCAATTTACCTATTGATTTGAATCCTTTTAAGCATTGAGCAACATATACAAGAAGGTTGATTCTTAGTCTTAGACAAATTAATCACCTAAGGCTTGTCTAGGTGTGAGATAGTATGTACCAATTACTAACATTACTTAGAGGAGAGTTGTTCAACATTGTATTACCTAGAACATGTTATCCTACGTGTTCATAATACAGACTTGTTATCAGTTGATTACAAGAATTGAATGCAATTGTTTTTATCAGTAATTAGGCTAGGTGTGCCTAAACGAATGAGATGCAATCCTAAGGACATGATATCTAATGCACGAAGATGCAGAATGGTGCAAAATCAAAAGCCTAAACAAGGTCTCTAAATGCACAAAACATTGCAGTGTTTTGACATGCTTTCAGGATATGCAAAAGTGACAGGTTTATTAATCGTTTACCTAGAACATGATTTCTATGTGTAACATGGTAACCATGGATGGCACATTTTTGTTAACACTCTTGTTTTAAGGCAAGATTCAGATTAAGTTTCCAGAATGCATAGATAGAATCACACGATAGCAGTTTTTCCATTGTTATTACTGAACAAGATTTTCCTAAGTGATATAACAGTATTGCAGTAAAGTGCTGAAACAATGTTTATAAAAATTCTAAAGAGCATGATTTCTAATGCATGATATGCTTTGCACATGTTAACCCGAAATATGATTTTTTTTATTACGCACATAAGAAATGTAAACCTAGAGCATGGTTTCTGCCCTTTTAGATCTATAGCATGCATAGTTACCCCTTCCTTTTTTACTATCCATTCCCCAAGAGTTGTTTACAAATTATTACAAGCCAACGAATGAATTATTAGAAATAGAAAATCAAGAAGCTACTCTATAGGGAGCCTTCAATTAGGCCCAGATTTCCCAAAAAAAGTCTTCAATGGCCTCATATGCCTCAGTTCCATAGACAAATCAGAGTCTAGGTGAATCAAAGTTCCCTAAGGATCTCAAGGATCCCGGGCAGTGCTTACAGCTAGGCTTAGTAACCAAGAATTGAACAAGTGCAGTGTGGAAGTGCCAGCCTCATTGTGTCAGAGTTCAGAGGGAGCTCGAGGGTCCTAAAGCAGTGCTCACACTGAGGGAGCAGAACTTAAAGGTCTAGAAGTAGAGTGAGAGTGCTTGACATAGTTTTGAAAAGCTTTGAGTAAATAATTTACACAAGAAAGACTGGTTTTAAAAAAAGGTGTTTTGCAAAAGGATTTTTACTCAGTAAACAGTTTGAGAAAAGAGTAATGCAGTCAGAATAAACACATCCACATCTTAGGATCAGAGCAGCGTACTAAGACAAGTTCAGCAACCACAAACAGGGTAGTGAGGGATTGGGGACATACAAGGCATAGAGTAGTGAATATGTAACAGGCAGAAGTAGACATGGATGCAAAATCAGAAGTTCTTAAGGGGGTTCATGGAATTGGGATACATCGTAGTATGGGTTTAGACTAGACATAACCGTATCAAACAGCTTAAAGTAATACCAATAGAGGCATGCCCTAACCAAAGCTAGTGTATAGACATAGGGAAATTGAGAGTCACATAGAAACATGTTTCAAATACATAAAGACATGCTGATTATGAAAGTAAAGCATAACTTAACATGCTAGATGAAGCCCTATATTTTAATTACATGTCCAACAACAAAACAGTATACAGAAGCATATAAGAAACATAATGAATTGAAGCAGCAAAATAAACATGTTGGTTCGGGAACGAGGATTAAAATTACAACATACCAGTAAAGTGAAGAAGACAGTAAACACAAAGTAGGATAGGGGCACAATAGTTAGCCTTGCCTTGCAGCAGCTAAATTAGAATAATGACAAGTAGCACAGAGAAGAGAGCAGAAAGTTTTAGTTGTGAGAGAGGGTTGTTGAACCAGTGAGTTCCCCCGTTATGCTAATGAAAGACCAAAGTACTTATAGTTTGAAAACAGGTAGTCAAATAAGGTAAACTAACATTTCAGCAGTAATTATGGGGACTTAGAATCAATGAACATATAATCAAGGCAAATACTCCCTTGAATTAAGTAGTCAATGTCCAAACAGTAATAAATAGTAACAAAAATAAGGAAAGAAATCATTGAAAAGCTGAATTTAACATATAAGTAGTAGTAAAAGTATATAGCATGTGATTAGAGCTAGATTCAGAATATCCTACTTAAGGAAAGTCAATTTGACAGCATGTTTATTCACGGGAATAAGGCAAGAGATGATTCAATTCCTAAAAAATCAGTCAGGAAACCCTCAAATTACAGGAAACCAGTATTACTCAAAGGAAAATATCACATATTTAAGGAGATGCTCAAAATCAGTAAAGGATATGGTGTAAAAATCAACAAAGCGCTAATCACACTTATTCAAAGATTCAAAATGATAAAACAGTATTGATTTGAACAGAATAACACATGTTAAGCGAAAATTAGGAACCCTAATCATGAAGTTAGGGATTCGAATCAGAACATGGCAAATAATTAAAGGAATCAGTAGACAATCATGGCTTAGGCAGAAGTGATAAAGAATCAGAAACCCTAACTGCAAGTATAGAGAAAAAATCACATAGTGTTTCACGAGAGTAAAACAGTCGCAATAGGACAGGTAAAACATTATTGTAAACAAAGCTTGGACTCACAGATTATACCCAAGAAATTTGGGGCTTTTTATTAAAATGAATTAAACAAGAAGTGAGCGGCTCAAATAATGCTTACACACAATAGAATCATGAAATAATACTAAGAGACCCGAAGGAAAACTGTTTTTGAAAAGAATTTTAAAACCCTAGTTTTGGAAAAATAAAGAACCGTTCGAGAAATAGGAGAATCTTTAAAGAAAACACAGGAAAACCTCATAATACGTATAGATCTGTTACATATCTAAAAGAATCAGAAGTTTAGAAGTTAGGGTTTCAAATAGAGAACCCAGAGATAGAGAGAGTCGGTATAGAAACCACCGGATCTAGCCGGAAAGTAGGGAAATCTTACTGGAGATCAAGCCATGAGGGCCTGAGACAGGCCAAAGGTGTGAGAGATTGAATCCTGGTATCTTGAAGACCTTAGAGATGGCAACACCGGCGTAAAGGAGCCATGGCCTCCGACGAAGAGGCGGCCGGAGAAGACGAACGAACCTCGTCGGAGGTGGAGAGACTGGAAGTCTCTAGAGGGGGCTAGAGAGATAGAGAGAGAGAGTAGAGAGATGAGCATCTGAGTGAAAATGAGATACGGGGGGGGGGGAGGTCTTAGGTCTAATTATGGTAAGAATTAATCTGGTCCGTTGATCAAAAGTGATCAACAGTCCAGATTAAAAGGGGGATTGGGTCGGGTGGCTTTAAGGTTTGGACCTGGTATTTGGGCTAATTAAATGGGTAGGGTCCGGATTTAATCAGGTGGTTTTGGGTTTAATTTGGGCTATGATTGAAAATTAGAAATGGCCATTAGTTAAATACCCATTAAAATAGCTAAATAATCAATAAAAATAGCTAGTAATTATAAAAAATGAAATTAATGCTAAATAACTGAAATTGAGGTAATAACTAATATTAAAAATATAAAATGACTAATTATTGATTTAAATGGTATAAAACGTATAATTAGGCTATAATTGTAAAATTGCTGTAATTATAGCTAAATAATGTCAACTTGGCTAATTTATGAAATAATTAAATTCTAATAGGATAAAAATAGTATATTGAGCTGGGAAATATTTTGAAAATTATTTATAATACAATTTATGCATAATTATAGAGTGTAAAATACTGAATAATTTGGAAAAGAAATTAATAAAAATATGGAAGATTATGGAAAAATATCAGTTATTATAAAAAGTGATTTTGCCAGTATATATGCAAATTTAAAAAATATTTTGAGGAAAAATTGGGTATCAACAGTAGGTAGTGGAGTAATTCCCCTTTGTTTTGTCTTTGGGTCACGGTTCTTTTCCAACGGTTTTGTTTGAAGCGGGTGTAGTTAGTGTAAGATGAATTGAATTGAAGCAATATCTCTTGACTTTGTTATGCCTTGAGAATAGTGAGTCATTTGGTTGTGACGCGTAAGCTCAGTTTTTTACTCTTGTATAAGTACCTTAAATCAAACAATCTTAACTTTGCTTAACTGCTTTGACTAGAGTGTCTTGATGAAACCAATCCTGAGTGAGTTATGTGCCAGGTGTGTGTGAGGTTTGTGTGTTATTCTGTGCATTACCTTTGATGTCTAGTACTTGTCCCGTTTGTTTGCAAAGTGAAATAATAGTTTTGTTCAGTCTTGGAAGTGATATAGGTGTTTCTTTGTTGAGCCAGAGATATATAGTTTACCCGCCTAATTATTATGTAACGTAGTTAATCCCTTTGAGTATGTAATCCTGTTTCTTTGGCAACCACATTACAAGCCTTACCCATTTGTTTGAATTAACCATCTATTTGAACCTTTTCGCCTCTCATGAGCACTTGAATTATTATGAACAGTGTAAAAGTTAAAGTGTGGGATGGTGGTTTGACTTTTGAGTGGAACTAATGAAATAAGGAGAAAAGTGCACTGTTTTGAAAAAAAATAAAATTCACTTGAATTGAAAAAGAAAGAAAAAAATAGTTGTATTGTTGTGAAGAATATTCCTTGATGGCGGTGGCTTTTGATGTAATTGACATTAATGTGAAGGTGGAGTTATGGTTTGACATAAGTATGAGCTTGAATGTTAAAGTATATGTATTAAAGTGCTTAGGGAGGTGTAGTCACTCTTATAGCTAAATGTATTCTTCCCGACCCGCAGCCTACATTACAACCTGTTAAAGTCTTACTTGATCCTAGACTGAATGAGCTCGTTTGTAGAGTAGTATAGTATAGGCAAGCCTATGGTGCATCTTTTGTGGCATATGAATGTTATTTCTGAGAGGGAGTGAATTCTTTCTTTCTTGAGTTCCTAGTTGTTCTTAAATTTTATTTTGTGTGTGAAACTACTCTCTTTTGTATTGTGAGGGTACTTAATGCATGAAATAAAGGTAATGTCATTGACCTCCATGTTAGAGTAAGTGAGTGAGTTGTGAATAATGCATGGTACTTGCAAGTCAAATCTTGAGGTGAAGATGTTACACCCGCGTGCTTAGTCTATTTTAAAAATTTTTGGTGTGATGAGTTAGGAGAATTATTTAAAAAGATCGTGTCTACATAAAGTGTACTTTGATTGCTCGAGGACGAACAACGTTTAAGTGTGGGGTAGTGATGTTTGACTATAATTTCATATTTTTTTAGTGTATTACTTACCTTATATTTTGGAGTTCTAATGCTAAACTATATTATATTTATGCTTAATTGAGTTATTTTATGTGTAGGTACGTTAAAGGCGAAATTAAGAGCAAAGTAAAATTTTTATGTATATTTTATACACTACAAAAATAATTCATAATCATTTATTGATTGGAAATATTATAATGATATTATGGAGCAATGATTGAAGAGACAAATACAAAAGAAGACAAAAGTCAATTGAAAGAAGAGAAAATGTGAATTTGTAAAGTTAGGCAGCAAATCAACAATGAGAAACGAAGAAGCCATGTCTGGCGAGGCGAGGGAATTTTTGCGCGACAGAGCTCGCGTCCCCTAGGTTGGAGTGAGGTGGAGCGTGCTATAGAGATCGCGACGCGAGGCCTGTCGCGAGGTATGTTTCGAGTTTTAAAGTTATTTTTTCTCCTTTTTTATTTTAGACTTAGTTATTTCGTTTAGGCATTTTTCTTACACATATAAATAGTCATTAAATATTATTTTATGAAGAGGATTTTGATCTAAGGAGGCAAGAACATATTAGGAGTAAGAATCTACGAGTTTTTCACTTCATTTTTCCTATTTCTATTATTGGTTATGAATTCTAGTATTATAGTTTGGCATACTATTATGAATAGATAATTTGTTATCTAGAGTTTTGATAGAACCTTTTGTAGGATAAATTCTTGTTATGTTTTTATATAATCGAGTCGTTGGATTTTTCTACTTGTTCAACTACGTGTTTATTATTGTTGATTGAATGACCATCAATTGACTGTGTCTATTTAGTATGTATTGCTTGGAAAATAATACATATTTAGGTAGTGTTGACCAACATCACTCCGGACGTATGTGAGGAATCAATACGAAGGGTTTAAAGATGGGATTAGGAATAACGAAATCTTTGTGCGATCTTAGTGAGCAGTAAACTAGTGTCAGCTAGCGTAGTTCGGAAGAATATATCTAGTAAATTGTGGTAGTTGCTCAGAAGAGAATTATGACACCCCAAGTACTCACGATCAGTAGAAAATACTTAGGCGAAATTATAGAAGGCATAGCGGGAAGGATTTCGACTAATGGGAAATCATGACTCTAGATCTCCTTAGTCTTGTCTCAAATTTCATCCTTGTTAGTTGATAATTTTACTGCTTTATAATAGTTGTAAGTTAATTAGTTAGAAAAAAATATTATAATCCCTATAATTAGGAAATTGTTTAGACTTGTGTTTCTTAGCAATATTGAATAGTTGCAGCTAAGCCTTAGTTCTCTGTGGGATTCGACTCTGAATTTGTAAACCGAATTATATTTGCAACGACCGCTTATCCTTTTTAGGATTAGAGTTGGGCGTGATCAGCCGCCAATATAATTTAACCAACTGGAATAATCTATTTGTCTAAATTACCAGTTATTAACGACACTTGTAAGAATAATTACTGGAAATTACCTTTCAAGTAAATTGATTGAGTAAAAAATACACTATCAACGTACAAAAAGAGATTAAACTCTAAAATATGATACTCTATTTACTAATTAACAAGGATTAGAGACTGCTATTAAGTACAAAGGATTCGTTTAATTTGATGAATGGGATAAAATAATCGTGATATAAAATTTAATTTTTTTTACTCAGTATTTGGTTGCTATTTTGAGTCATGCATAACTAATTTTGAGATAATTTAATACCCCAATTGGTGTATCATTTCATACTGTCAGTACATGGATTAAGCTTATTAAGTTCAAAAAATGAACTCATGATGTTTTAAATTTTAATCCTATATATCCCATTTTTATTGGATTTTTTTTTATATTTTTAATCCATGTATTATAATTTCTGCATAATTTATTTCTTAGCCAAACGACCACTAAAATTGTACTTAGAGAGATTTGCATTGCGACATTAATGCGTTTTTATTTGACATTGTGGGCTAGTTAGTTTTGAGATAATAATTGAAAAAATAACCAGTGGTTGCAAAGTTATTAAAAAATAGTTAATATTTTGCCCAACACAAAAATTAACAGCATTGTTGATTTGGATTATGGAGCCCCTGCGCATAAACTTCCAGCATAGTATATTAGAACTACAGTACATCATAAAATTCTAGCACATTATACTGGAATCATATACCTAAAACTTCGATTATTTTTGAAACCATAACTATTTTTCAATTACCATTATAAATCTGACTATTTTGAAATTTCTCATGCTATTAAGTAGTACTAATTGTATTTATGCAAAGAGCCAAAAAGAAAAGAAGCTTATGTCATACTATCATTTTATTTTAATAGAAAAGGGAAAGTTGGTGGAACCTCTCTTTCTATTCTCAATGTTTTATCTGAATCCCACTGGCCAGCATATGATTTGTATTGGGAATTAAATATTTTTCGAATTTATTTAAAGTTATATCACTGCCTCATATTTCTTTCTTTGTTCCTTCCATTATTATTATTTATGTTAAAGTAATTGTTGACTTGCCCGTCTAGCTAGAAGCCGACCCATAATTTAAAGTTTATGAATTTTGAGCTTTCTATTGTATTTATAGTTGGTCTTAATTATTAGATTTGCAATTAAAATTTATACATGTTTCGAATGAATTACTTATACAAATACAAACGGTCACAGAGGTAGAATTGTTACTAAATATACGTTTAAAAAAAATTACCTCATTACACAGTGTATGTAATTTTGCGATAAAGGAGTGTCAATGACACCACTTGAATACATGTGGCTCTGCCACTGAATACAAAATATAACAAAAAAAATTACTAGGTTTATCCGAACATATACCTAATAATCTATTTCCAACCACCTCCCACCGCACTTGTTCAAGAAAAGAAAAAGTTAGAAATAAAATGAACAAATCGATGTTAGATATAATTAAAGTAGTTAAGACTGGACATAGAACATTTGCAACAAATTAATACATTAATTTCAAGAAGATCCTTTACAAAAGAAGATTATTGAATCAATTGGTCAATAATATTTGCATTTGAAAGCTATATGATCCAATAGAAAAAATAGTTAACCAATGATCTATTTGCAACTTTCGAGGCGGACCCAAGATTCAGATATCACAGGGACACTATGACATTCAATTATCTATCAATAATTGGCCACCAGAAAAGAATAATAGACACAAAACTTTTTTCTTGAAAATGTTGCCGTGTTCTGTCGTGAATTGTGATGGTATGATTAGGATCTCTACATCTTTAATTCAAGATTTTGTTTTTGAGTTTCGGGAATAAGAAAATTTTATTTATTTAGTGCATTAATAGGTCTAAATCGGATATAGCTGATTTTTTGAAAAATATATTGCAGTAGAGCATATGGTATCGATGGCCCTAGGTAGAATATTCAATGGGGGAGGATGGCCTCATATTTAAATAATTTCACCATACACTTACTGCTTATGACAGCAAAGAAATAAAATTGGGAGACCAAACTCCAAAATTCAAGCTTTACATAATCATGTGCACAATAATAATAGAACATGACACAAAATCATTGCTTGCTTTCTCTACGAAAGGATCTTTATTCTCCTAGCAACATTACAAAGCCACCAAGATAATTATACACACACACAATGAGTCTTGTTTATTTATTTATTTCCTCCCTATTTTGTCTTTCTTTTCTTGGTTCCCTTGTAAATATAAGATTACCTCACAAAAAAAAAAAAAAAAAAGGAAGCAATTAGAAATGTACAAAAAGGAACTACAATTATTGAGCCTCCGATCTAGCTTGCACACATTTGGATTATTTTCACCGGTTACTTGTCATCTTTCACCAATAAATGTATCGATGATCTTTCAAGATTTGCATACAGATGGAAAGAAATCACGTAAGATTTTTAATACCACAACCATGATTCAAGTGGGACCCAATTCATTGATGATAATTCATATGCTATTCAAGAAATCCAGTTTTGGTTAAAACAGCATTTCTTACCCTGCTTAAATCTCTTCCTTTCAATGTTCTTCCAACACCTTCACACACTGAAAATGAAGAAATTTGGTTTCTCCCTAATCTTTTAGCAAGCCATTCATGTGGAGGCACCATATTTTCTTCAGTTTCTTGATCATCACTTTCCCAACTATTATTTGTCACAAAATTACCAATATCTTTCTTTAAACTTGTCCCATAAATTTTTGACCAATCTGGTATTGTTACAGGGGCTGAGTGTTGAACTATTTTGAATTCTTGAATTGAATTCTTGTTTGGTTTTGGGATCATAATCTTGGCTGCAGTTGGTATTTGCCTTCTTGGATTCAAAGTAAATGATGGTTGATCTTTACTTGTTATGAACTTTGAACTAAGTTGGGTTTTTTCAATAACACTATTATTATTATTACCCCAAATATCCTCTTCTTGAAATTCTTCATTCTTGAAATTATTTGTCCCTTCATTTGATGAAGTCATCCTCTGAAAAACACAAAATTCAATCAAGTCAACCAAGTTGCATATATGCACTAATTCAAAAAAACAAATATGTAAAAATAGAATCCATTTTTTTCTCTCCCAAAAGACGTCTAAACTCCTATAGTCTCAATTCAAATCATACCATCAAGTCATAAATAGACTTACAATAACAACAACATACTCAGTATAATCCGATAAATTAGGTTCAAAAAGGGTAACGTTTACGCAGGCATCACTCCTACTTTGTGTGAGATAGAGTAACTATTTCAGATGGGCTCTCAACTCAAAGAAAAAGACGAAGCACGTCTGAGACGAATAAGCATATCAACATATAAATATATCAAAAACACAATTTAGAATACGAACAAGCAGAACAACGGATTGAGTTGTTACAGATAATCAGACACTTTAATAGATTATGCATATAAGCCAGACTTACTTACCAAAATGTACTTTTTTTCTTCAATTGGAACTTGCAAGAGAGATTTGATATTTGCATATATTACAAGACTTTAGTCCTCTCTATACATGAATGTGATTCTCAGTAGAGAACCAAAGGAGAGAAAATGTATAAGCAATCAAGAAGAGAGAAAGACTTTAACTTTAGTCCTAGAAATGTCTTAAATAATAAATAGACTTCAGGATTATTTTAGTCTTTTATTTTTGTCTTAAAGAAAAACTTGACGGTCTTGTAGGGGAAGGTTAGTGAGCACTGAGCATATAAATATTTAAGCTAATTAGTTAAGAATCAGATGATTGTCAAATTTTGGGATATTAGAAGAAAAAAAGTTGTTCAAATTTTACACAATTTACATTAACATGTTGAGCTTAAACCTAGTTTTTATCATACATTAACCCTTGTTTACAAATATAAAACTAAAATTTCAAGGTGACTTCGATGAAGCTCTAATGATAATGACTTTTTGCTTAGCCAGAATAATCTAGTCACCCTAATTAACTCTATCAATATAGACAAACTTTCAGAATAAAATATAAAATAAAAAGGTGTTTAATAATTGTACTTATCCAAATAATTACATTCCTCTAACGACGTGATAGCACGTCTCTAGTCTTTTGCAAATGACATCATTTATTATATTTATTTGACTTGTAATCTTAAGATGTTAATTATAAGAAATTATATGAATTACTTTAACGTAAATTACAATGTTTGATGATTGTCGAAAAGGTTATACAATATATAGTCAACATTACATGCAATTTTTAGTGTGGTAAACTAGCTAGACAAATTTTTGTTATGAATAACTAAACACTAAATTTTCTGAAACAGAAAATAGAATCAGAAAGTTAGCAGCAATAGAATGTCGAAATAATATTTGAAAATAGTTTCGGAATAGATCGAGCTCACTGAATGCACAGTATATCCTCAAGGAAATTCTTCCCCTCAAATACCCGAGGTGCTGGAATATTATCCTCCCGTGATAGAACGATTTAACTCACTAATGTATTGGTACCAAAAACTCTAATGAACTTCCTCAATGATTGTAAAACACATTGGAAAATTTTGTGCTGAAGAAGAAGAAAATCAGAAAATTTCGTAAGGAAAGAGTTTGGGATCAAGGCATATTTATAGCCATTTTCTGGTATTCTTAAAGGTTTGCAACCTTTCAGAAACAACTATGGTTATTGAAATAGGTGGAAACATTCCCTGAAAAAGGATTTGTATACGGTTAAAATCGAGCACATCTGATTTTACGGGCTCGAGGGCCTGCCTCGAGGTTAAGTTCATATTAAAACGAGCTCGAGCTCGAAGAACACGAAACTGAAGCATCGGATCGGACACGATCGACATCAAGCAACAGAATAGTGAGATATCAGTAATCGACCATAAACCTCGGGGGGAATCTCGGGATTGACAGAACCGCCAACATTTATTGATGCCAATCATAGATTTTACTTCCGAAATTAGAGTTATACCTTATTTAGGATTCCTCTACTATATAAAGAGGGACCCTGTTCATTTGTAAAGACATGAGATATCACATACACACTTACTGAGAAATAACAATACGCTGCCCTTTTACTTGTTTACAATTTACTATTGTTCTTGTTATTCTTATTGTTCTTAACGCTTGATCTCGAGCCTGTTCCGATCGAGGTCGATAAATTTTAACTACACTGGTTTGATTTATCTTAATCGTCTAAATTCATCTATTTATCTATTCATTTACCAATTGACATTGAATTAGATCGCATATCCTTATAACCACATTATAAGTTTAATTGTTACTCGTATTTCGAGGTAAACAGTTTGACGCCCACCGTGTGGCCAAGGATAATAGTGATTGTTCAGTGTTAATTCTGGTATAACACACTATTTTACGCTTGTTTCTTGTCAAGAATTTTGTTTTCAGGATGAATCATGGAAAACTCGCAAAACACATCTATACACGGTGACAACGGCATCGGACTCCACAGAGAGAACGAGAATGTTATCGCCCCAGGAATCGAGGTGCCACAGGCTGAGCTCGAAGGAGAACTGCCGTCAACCCGGTTGATGTCAATTCTCATGTTTCCTTGAATGCGTATTTAGGCGCAGACCCTGAGGGAAGTGCACACAGAGAGGTTCGAACTGATGGTCGAGGTACACAGGGCAGATGGGACAAATGAGTCAGTCTCCAAGTAATTTTTGAAATGCTGCAAGCCCAACAAAACATCATTGCTTAGTTGCAAAATCAGCAGAGGGAATCAAATAGGGCCGGACAATAGGTTACTCGTCGTACCGAGCCAGTGCCTGAAAGATCGGGTGATAATACTTCGACAACCGATCCTGCTATAATGAGGATGCTCGATGAGCTTACTAAGAGAATAGAATCGGGAGAAAAGAAAAAATCGAGGCCAACAACAAGAAGGTGGAATCTTACAACTCACGAGTTGACCAGATACCAAGGGCACCGCCAATCTTAAAAGGAATGGATTCTAAGAAGTTCATACAAAAACCATTCCCTCCGAGTTCGACTCTGAAGCCCATTCTGAAGAACATCTGAATGCCCGGTATACCTAAATATAACGGGAACTCAGACCCCAATGAGCACGTTGCTTCTTATATGTGCGCTATAAAAGGTAATGATTTGGAGGATGAAGAAATCGAGTTCGTATTGCTAAAGAAGCTCGGGAGACCCTGTCGAAGAGAGTTATGATTTGGTATTACATCTTTCCACCAAACTCTATAATTCGTTCGCCATGTTGGCAGATTCGTTTGTAAAGGCACACGTAGGGTCCATAAAGGTCGCAATAAGAAAATCAGATCTTTTCAAAGTAAAGCAGAGGGATAACGAGATGCTAAGGGAGTTCGTATCTCGATTCTAAATGGAACGCATGGAATTTCCACCAGTCACTGATGATTGGGCGGTTCAGGCTTTCACCCAAGGGTTAAATGAACGAAGTTGGATAGCATCACGCCAGTTGAAAAAACGTTTGATCGAGTACCCGGCTGTGACTTGGGCAGATGTTCACAACCGATATCAGTCGAAGATCAGGGTCGAGGACAACCAATTGGGAGCCCCCTCAGGTTCAGTACATCCAAACCGGTCGACAGGTAAAAATCAAAGAGATGTTGATAGAGAATCAAGGTCGAATAAAGATCGGTATCAACCATATGTTTCAGATCGCAGGAATAACCCTCCGGGACGCAGCTCCGCCCGGAATGATCGAAGGGGTGACCGAGGGAAGAACTCTCAGGGACCTATGAGTAAAACTGGCTTCGACAAATACGTAGCTCCCGCAGAAGAACCTCGGCTATCGGAGTACAATTTCAGTATCGATGCATCAGGGATCGTATTAGCTATCGGAAGGATCAAAGACACTAGGTGACCCAGACTTATATAGACCGATCCTTTTCAAAGGAACCCGAATTTAATGTATAAATATCATGGCACTCATGGCCATCGGACCGAAGACGGCAGACAGCTAAGGAAGGAAGTAGCTCGATTATTCAACAAAGGCCATCTTCGAGAATTCCTCAGTGATCGAGCCAAAAATCACTTTAGGGAGAGAGACTCCAATAGAAAGGACGAGCAAGAAGAACCTTAGCATGTTATACACATGATCGTCAGCGGGGTAGACATCCCACAAAGGCCTATATTCAAACGCACCAAGGTGTCGATCACTAGAGAAAAAGGACTCGAGACTATGTGCCCGAAGGCACTCTAACGTCCAATGACGAAGAAGCAGAAGGCATCTCTCAGCCGCACAACGACGCCCTAGTAATTTCTATTTTGTTAAACAAAATCCAAGTTAAACGTGTTCTAGTGGATCCAGGTAGCTCAACAAACATAATCAGATCGAGGGTTGTAGAGAAGCTCGGCTTGCTAGACCAAATCGTACCTGCATCTCGAGTCCTAAATGGCTTCAACATGTCTAGTGAAACAAAAAAGAGGGAGATAATCCTACCAGTAAATGTGGACGGAACTACCCATGATATGAAATTCCATGTTATCGAAGGTGACATGAGATATAATGCATTGCTCGGAAGGCCCTGGATTCACAATATTAGGGCAGTACCGTCGACCCTTCATCAAATGATGAAGTTCCCAACAATGGATGGTGTGAAAATAGTTTATGGGTAACAACACGCTGCAAAGAAAATGTTTGCAGTTGACGAGGTGACGCCGAATCAACACCCTCGACCCTCAAAAAAATCGATCACCAAAGATAAGCAGAAGACCAAATAGCAATCACCTCCCCCAGCCTCGACAGAATCGGAGAAACAGGTAATCGAGGAGGAAGAAGAGGATTTTCTCACTCCTCGAACCTTCGTTGTTCCCGAAGAATCAGATGCAACCAAGTCAACGGTCGAGGAGCTGGAACAGGTGATACTGATCGAGTATCTACCTGAACGAAAGGTATACCTGGGAACGGGGTTGACCCCCGAACTTAGGAAAAAACTCATTCAATTTCTTATTGATAACATGGATTACTTTTCATGATCCCATTTAGACATGACAAGAATCCCACCGGAGACAATAACTCATAGGTTGAGCCTGGATCCCAAGTTCAGACCGATAAAACAAAAGAGAAGGATCTGGTCCGAGGTAAAGCACGCATTCATAAAGGACGAGGTAAACAAACTTCTCAATATAGGGTCCATTCGAGAGGTAAAATATCCCGAATGGTTAGCTAATGTAGTCGTATTCCCAAAAAGGGGAACAAACTTAGAATGTGTGTAGACTACAAGGACTTGAATAAAGCATGTCCAGAGGACTCTTTTCCACTGCCTAACATCGATCGCATGATTGATGCCACGGCCGCCCACGAGATCCTTACCTTTCTCAACGCCTATTCTGGGTACAATCAAATCCAGATGGACCCAGAAGACCAAGAAAAGACTTCCTTTATCACTAAGTATGGAACTTATTGTTACAATGTAATGCCCTTCGGGCTAAAAAATGCGGGAGCTATATACCAACGCCTAGTTAACAAAATGTTCAAAGAACAAATAGGTAAATCAATGGAAGTTTACATTGACGATATGTTATTTAATTCCCTGTTCGTATAGGACCATTTGACTCATTTGCAGGAGACATTCAAAATCTTGAGGAAGTACAACATGAAACTTAACCCCGAAAAATGTGCCTTAAGTGTCGGCTTGGGAAAATTCCTCGGCTTTATGGTATCGAATCGGGGAATCAAAATCAACCCCGATAAGATTAAAGCCATCGAGGATATCACCATCGTAGACAGTGTGAAAGCCGTACAAAGGCTAACCGGACGGATAACTGCTTTAGGCTGATTCATTTTGAGGTCATCAGATCGAAGTCACAGGTTCTTTTCCTTACTCAAAAAGAAAAATGATTTTGCATGGACCCCAAAATGTCAACAAGCATTGGAATAATTGAAACAATACTTATCGAGCCCACCTCTGCTCCATACTCCGAAGGCAGACGAAAAACTATACTTATACTTGGCAGTATCTGAGATAGCGGTAAGTGGTGTACTAGTTCGAGAAGAGCAAGGTACGTAATTTCCTTTTTATTACGTAAGTCGAACCTTAGGATATGCTGAAACTAGGTATCCGCACTTAGAGAAATTGACACCTGCATTAATAAGCGCATCTAGAAAATTAAGGCCATATTTTCAGTGTCATCCCATATGTGTGATCACCACTTATCCACTCTGAAATGTTTTGCACAAGCCCGAGTTATCTGGCCGATTGGCCATATGGGTCGTAAAACTTAGCGGGTACGATATGGAATATCAACCCCGAACGGCTATCAAGTCTCAAATTTTAGCAGACTTCGTGGCTGATTTTGCGCCAACCCTCGTACCTGAAGTGGAAAAGGAAATTCTACTCAAATCGGGTACATCATCGGGGTTATGGACCCTCTTCGCGGATGATGCCTCAAATGTGAAAGGGTCCGGGCTCCGTATTGCTTTGACACCGCCTACGGGCAGTATTATTAGATAATCCATCAAAACTGCCAAATTGACTAACAATGAGGCCGAGTATGAAGCTATGATTGCAGGTCTCGAGCTAACTAAAATCTTGGGAGCAGAAGTCGTCGAAGCTAAATGTAACTTCCTACTGGTAGTTAACTAGGTAAACGAAACCTTCAAAGTTCGAGAGGACAAGATGCAAAGGTACTTAGAAAAATTTTAGGTAACCTTGCACCGCTTCAAAGCGTGGACTCTACAACATATACCTCGAGAAAAAAACACCGAGGCCGATGCACTTGCCAATTTGGGGTCATCGGTCGAAGAAGAGAGATCATCTCGGGGACTGTCATCCAACTCTCGCGATCTGTGATCGAGGAAGGACATTCCAAAATAAATTCTATGAGCTTAACCTAGAACTGGAGAAATAAATACATCGAATACTTGAAAAATGGAAACCTTCCATCAAATCACAAGGAATCGAGGGCCTTACAGACTAAAGTCTCTCAATTCATATTAGACGAAGACGGAATGCTCTACGAGAAATTCACAAAGGCACTTGTGGGAACCATTCTGGCATCGAGTCACTAGTTCGAAATGTTGTTAGAGCGGGATAGCATGGAAAAATACTCTAAGGAATTCGTTCGAAGATGCGATAAATGTCAAAGGTTTGCACCAATGATCCACCAGCCCAGTGAGCAACTTCATTCGATCCTATCCCCATGGCCATTCATGAAATGGGGAATGGACATTGCCGGTCCTCTACCATCGGCCTCAGGTAAAGCTAAGTTTATTTTGTTTATGACTGGCTACTTCTCTAAATAGGTTGAAGCACAGGACTTCAAGAAAGTCAGGGAAAAAGTAATGATAGACTTCATATGGGATCACATCGCATGTCGATTCAGGATACCTGCGAAAATAGTATGTGATAATGGAAAAACAATTCGTTGGCAGCAAAGTAACGAAATTCCTCGAAGATCACAAAATAAAGAGGACACTATCAACACCGCATCACCCTAGTGGGAACGGACAAGCCAAATCAACAAAAAATACTATCATCCAAAACTTGAAGAAAAGGCTAAAAGAAACCAAAGGGAAGTGGAGAGAAAAATTTCCCGAGGTTCTATGGGCATATCGGATAACATCGAAGTCCAGTACCGAAGCAACTCCATTTTCCTTAGTATATGGCTCTGAAGCCTTGATAACGGTCGAAGTCGGAGAGCCCAGCGCCAGGTTTCGACATACAACGGAGGAATCAAACCATGAGGCTATGAATACCAGCCTCAATTTGTTAGATGAAAGGCGAGAAGCTGCACTCGTTCAAATGGCAGCACAAAAGCAACGAACCGAGAGATACTATAACATAAGAACCAACCTTCGACAATTCAAAGTCGGGGACTTTATCCTAATAAAAGTCAGCATCAACACTCGAGACCCTAATTAAGGGAAACTCGGTCCTAACTAGGAAGGACCATACTAAATCCTTGACATAGTCGGAAAAGGATCTTACAAACTCGGAACAATGAACGATGAACCATTGTCGAATAACTAGAACATATCACTCCTTAAGCAGTACTATTGCTAAGGTATGAATTTTTTTTCTTCTTCCATTTACATGAATATTTGAGACTAATTCATTGCAGGAATTCGATCCAGGAAATCGAGACCTCAGGTTTTAAACGGCGCGTTGCACTCATTTTCCCTTAGACCGGTTTTGATCCCAAATGGGTTTTCCCAACAAGGTTTTTAACGAGGCAACAATTATGTGCTATCTGAGGATAATTCAACAATATCCAAGGCTTCTTTTCAATCAACTTCGAATACTGGGGGGCATCACCCTCAGATGTTATGTGTTCGAGAAATATATCCAGTATGGGTCCCGATAAGAAAATTTTGTAATGGGCCAAACGGTCGAATGAACCGTGTCCGTATAGATTAGCCGAGTCCCGACAACAAAACATGTACGCATGTATAAATTATTCAAAGAAGCATTGTCTTTTTTCGAACATCTCGTGTTTCTAAGTAAATTTTCTACTATACGAGTCATATACTTATGATTCTGATTTATTGTGCAAAACTAACACTTGCGAAAAATGGCTCAAGGTTCAAGTACAAGCATACCTCAAACACTCGGGGACTGCACACTCGAGCTATCTAAGTTCGAAATTATAAGACCTCAAAGAGGCATCCCTCGATATATAGGCCAAGGCCATCATACTCGAGAACTAACATTTGCAACGTGTTCGAAATCTCATCGGAAAATAAGTCCAAGAGACATAACCGAAGCTACGGCCACATTAAAGCTACGGCCATATCAAAGGCTACGACCAAATAACGCGGCTCGGAGACGTCCGAATTCCGCTATAAACAAAAGGCCTTCAAATACTTTGAAAAACCGGTTAAATAAGGTTACCCTCGGAAAATTAAATAAAAAAGGGCTTCGATAAAAAAAACCTCAAGGGGTATCAAATTATCTTAACACAAATACGTTGAGATACAAAGATGGGGTTCCGATCATTGAACCATCAAACAACCCAATGGGTAAAAAAACATATGCTAAGGCATAAGGAAATTTTCACTAAGTCTTTAGCCGAAAAAGGGAAAAATAATAGTCATTTTTAGAGGCCGAATCGGCCCAATGTCAAGAGCCTAAGGGCCAATCTAAAGATCCTAAGGGCCAATCTAAAGAGCCTAAGGGACAATCTAAATAGCCTAAGGACCGATCTAAAGATCTTAAGGGACAATACAATTAGAGTTTGAGACCTCGTTCTCACTCGATTCGAACCCAAAGGTTCCGCTTTTCCGAGCTCAAATAAAAGTTAATTATAGCTCGAAGTTCCGCCCAAAAACCCTAAAGAATATATCACTATAAGCTCGAAAAACTTAATGACCATTCGATAAAAAACCGAAAGGTTTACTTTATCCTAAACTCAAGATTCGTTCGAACTTGGTTATTGAAGATAACACATCTATCAGTTCGATCAAACCGCCCCGAGATAAAGTCTAGAGTGAAGTTATGAGTTCGGGGACTTACCCTCGTATAACCAAAACTTAAGGGTTTGCAAACTTAAGGGTTTATTTTGGTTACGAGTTGAAGTTAGTAAGATTGCAGCAATAAGAATTTTTGACATTTCCAGCAAAGACAGAAAGCAAATTTAGACTTGAAAGGCATTCGAAGAAGAAATTTTATATTATCTAATAATTTGCACTAGAGGCCAACCAGAGCCTTACACAAAAAGGTACAAGAAAATAAAATCCTAAAATCTTATCGACCCTGGGAGCCACGTCCTCGGGAACCACATTTTCGGGAGCCGCTTCTTCGATGGCATCATCCTCACCCTCTTAGCTCTCGGACCCACTGGCTGAATCCTCTTCATCAGAAATCAAGGTTACGGCCTCAGCCTCCAATACTTTGGCATATTCGATGTCGGCCAGGAGGTCGAAGCCGCGAGCTTGCACTTTCTCAAGAGCCTCTCTCCGAGATTGCCGCCTAGCAGAGTCGACTACACATGACAATCTAATTTCAGCAGCAGCAGAGATCTCCTGTGCCCGAAGATTGGCAGCCTCGGCATCAGCTCGATAGGAGGCCGCAAGCGCCCCTTCCTTAGACTTAGCCTTAGAAAGCTCGGCGGCCAGCTTAGCCTCGAACTCTTCAATCTTCCGGGCTTGATCCATATTTTCCTCCCTCATAACTTGGAGCTGACTCTCGACTGATGTCAGTTGGGTTCGAAGTGTATCCTTCTCCGAGGTAAGACGCTCCATATGTTGTCTCCACCCCAGGGTTTCAGCCTCCCTCATCTTAGCTTCCTCTTTAAGTTGCGCCACAAACTCACACTTTTGCTGGACCTGCAAAAATGAAGAGTTAATTGCCAAATTTGAGCTAACACTTAGCAAACTTTCAAGAAAGTACGTTACCTTTCCGATGAGTTCGGTCTGATCTCGATGAGCTCTTGTGAGTTTAGCTTGGAGGGGCATAATCTCCTCTTCCTTTTGAACATAGAGGAGTTTGAGGCCATCCCTCTCCTCTACAATGTTCTTGAGCTCGGCCTAGCATCGGGATAGCTCGGCCCTAGATTTTGAAGATGCTTCCCGATGAAGTAGCATGGCCTATACACAAAGAAGAGAGTCAGAATTGAAGAAATGTGGATTACACACAAGAGTAAATACGAAGATATTGAACTTACTTGCGATAGAAATTGATGGTCCTCATCGAACATGAATGATGTGTCTGGTTCAGGACCATCGTCGACTCCGACGAAGCAGTCCTGAAATATGTCGTTCCCGTCATGGGCTTGTACCAAGTCGGGAGTACCCATGGCTCGAGCATGGGTACGAGCATCTTGGAACTATCCCTCGGAGAATGGGGTCCAAGCGGTGAGTCACCAATGTTGATTATCCCAAGTAAATCACTTGGGACATTGTCTTCTCTCTGAAGTGCCTCGGGGCTAGACTATAACGACCCGACAGGTCGCTTTGAGAATTTAAGATCCGTTCGGTGATATAAGGTCTTGAAAAGCTTCACATTGTGTATAATGACTTGTGTGCATGGTCGAGTTCAATTACCGGATGATCCGGAGTCGAATTGGAAGGAAAATTTCAGTTTTGGAACTTTAAACGGTGAAGTTTGACCGGAGGTTTGACTTTTGTATAAATGGCCTCCGAATGAGTTTTGGATAATGTCAACAGCTTCGTATGCTGATTTTGGACTTAGGCGCGCGTCCGAAATTGGTTTTGGAGGTCCGTAGAGTAATCTCAGGCAATTCGGCAAAAGTTAGAATCACGGCGATTTCGGCCGATAGGTGAAATTTTGATATCGGGATCAGAATGGAATTCCGAGAGTGGATGTAGGTCCTTTGTGTCATTTATCACTTGTTTGCAAAATTTGGCATCATTCCGGGTTGAATTGATAAGTTTCGGATCGAGTTTTGATATTTGAAAATTCATAAGTTTGATTTTTGGTTTGATTCGTCGTTTTGGTGTTGTTTTATGTGATTTGAAACCTTGAGCGAGTCCGTGTTAGGTTATATGACTTGTCTGTTTGTTTGGACGGGGTTCCGGGGGCCTCAGGTGTATCGGATGGGCTTCGGGTCTTTTTTCTCTATTTTTTGCACTGTTGTTCAGGTGCATGAAGTTTCCCTTTCGCGATCGCGTAGACCTAGTTGCGATCATGTAAAGTAAAGTTCACCTTCCATATATTCTTCTTCGCGTTCACGTATTACCCTACGCGATCGCGTAGGCCTTTCCCTTCCTCTTCTGCGATCACATGCCACGGTTCGCGACCGCGTAGTACATTTCTGGGCAGTAGCCAATTCCTTCTTCGCGATCGCATTGCTTTTTACGCGATCGCGATGCACAATTGCCTGGGCAAACAGAATATATCCAAAAAAATTGAGGGTTTACCATTTTAATCACATTTTGACTTGTAGAGCTCGGTTTTGAGTGATTCCTTGAGGGTTTTTCACACCATTCGATTGGGTAAGTGTTCTTTGACTAGAATTATATATATTCCATGATTTAGTCTTTGTTTTTATCATTTAAATTGTATTTTTAGTTAGGGAAAATGTTGGTTTTGAAAGAAAATTTCTAAAATGAAAAATCGTGAATTGAGGGACCAATATCGGACTTTGATAAATTTTGTATGGTTGAACTCGTATTGGAATGAGTAATCAGATTTTGTAAAAATTTGTCGGGTTCTGAGGTGAGGGCCTGGGGGTCGAATTTTGGGTCGATTTTTATATTTTTGTAAAGATTGAAACTTTATTATCCGGAATAGTTCCTTACAAGTTTTATGTGTATATTGAAGTTGTTTTAGTTGATTTTAAGTCGTCCGAAGGTCTTTTTGCCCAAGAAGTTCATTTTAGAGTATCGGGTTGTCGCCTTTGAGGTAAGTATCTTGCCTAACATTGTGGGGGAATTACCCCTTAGGATTTGAGTCTTCTATGTTGATTGTAGTCCGTGTACGCGAGGTGAGGAGTGCGTGCTCGAACTTATTTGTGGAAAACTTTCCCTTTTGGAATCTTAGGTCCTTATATTCGCTGAGTATGAATTGTTCTTGACATGATTGAATTTCCAAATTTCCAGTTTCATCTTTACTTGCCTAAAAGTAGGATTTCTTACTTTTGGATTTACTCCTCTTGCCTATCTGATTCCTAATTGACTTATCTGAAGAATTTACTCCTTTTTACTGTCATTCTAGGTCCTCTTAACTGCTTATCTCAAATTGTAATTATCTTCATCTCATCCTATAATTGTTTTTGGTCTTAACTGAAGTTATGATTATTCTCCCGTTGCTTGTCCTTAAGTGAAATTGTTGAATATCCTCGTAACTGCTCAACCTTTAAAGAAGTTTAGATATTCTATACCTTAGTTGACTTGCCCTCATATGGAGTTACCGAATTCGCGTGAGTTTTCTTATTGTTGAATCGTGCATTTGGGTACGACTCTTATACGTCATTTTTCTTCCTATTCTTTGTTGTGCTTATTCCTCGTGAACTAGCCTTGCTTTTCTTGTGATTAAAGGTTCTTGAATTGATCTATCTACCGTATCTTGTATTATTGTCAATTGTTGTTGTTGTACTTGTCGTGGTGATGCACGAGGTTTCGTTCGTGCGGTTGTGGTTATTGTGATGCACGAGGTTTCTGTCGTGCGGTTGATGATATGGGGTTTGCACGAGGTTTCTGTCGTACCGTGTTTTATATTGATATTGCACGTGCGGTGTGACAAGGCGGGATATGTATATGTAGGTTGCGCATGTGGCGATACAAGGTGGGAACATGTTTATGCATGTGTGGCGAAACAAGCCAGGCATATTCTTTACTATTGCACACGTGGCGAGACAAGGTGGGCTATGTCAAGGATTGTTTGTGATACTTGCGTTGGCTTGGGGGCATTCCTTGTTGTTGATTTTGTGTACTGGAACACTTACTATGTTAGTTTATTCGTGTCGAAATTTGTGAGATGACAATGTACGTGTTGCCCTTTTCTTCATATTGGTTGTTGAATCATGTTAGGACACCTGCACAAGAATACACACAGTTAAGTACTATTAATGGATTTAGGGATCTTTATTATTGTCAAGTATAGGCACTCTTGTTGTACTTACCAAATGGGTGGAAATGACCCAATTGGCACGTGAGTCGTCCGTGCAGTTAGTACTCGAATGAGGGCGCAAGATGCCAAGTGTTAGGGTTCGAATATTGGGACCCGTGAATGGTGGTTTGTCCGAGGTTCGGAACCTCGTGGAAATGACTACGAATTTGACATAGAAAGGGGTTGAAGTTGTTGAGAGATTACCTTTCCGTGATATATATTTACATTCTAGATTTGTTTGTGTTGTATTCAATCTTTGTGTTGTTTCATGGTTTCCGCTGATACTTGTTGTTTTCCTTCTTTATAGAATTTACTGTAGTGTTAGCTATATTGCGTGGCCTTTATGTGTACATCATTTTATTCCCTTTATTCCTATATTGATACTTGTCCAGTTTATTAGACCAGTGGGTGTCTTGACTAGTCCTTGTCACTACTTCACCGAGGTTAGTCTTGATACTTACTGGGCACCGTTGTGGTGTGCTCATACTACTCTTCTGCATATTTTTGTGCAGATCCAGGTATTTATCGTTAGTATCTGTGCGGACTCTTGCTGAGGAGGTTCAAGGTAAACCTGTTGTTGTGCTCGCAGGCTTCAGAGACACCTTCTTATTTTGCATTTACACTGTTTTTGCTTACTTCCAAACAGTTGTTGTTAGAAGTTGTAGTAAACTCTATATAGCTTATGACTTGTACTACCGGGTTTTGGGAATATGCAATGTATAAAGAATTATTTATTTTAGAAAAATATTAGATTTTATTATTATTGTTGTTATTCCATGAATATTAGGTTTACCTAGTCCTTAAGACTAGGTGCCATCACGATACCCAACGGAGGGAAACTTGGGTCGTGACAAATTGGTATCAGAGCTCTAGGTTCATAGGTGTTACGAGTCATAAGCGAGTTTAGTAGAGTCTTGCAGATCGGTACGGAGACGTCTGTACTTATCTTCGAGAGGCTGCGGAACTATTAGGATAACTTCACTTCCTCCATTCCTATCGTGCGAATTCATTGATCTTGAAGTTTGAAATTATCATTCCATTCACTCACAAATGGTGAGGACGCGGGCTGCAGATCCTGAGGATGTTACCCCTAGAACAGATGCCACTAGGGGCAGAGGCCGACGAGAGGCACGTGTCGCAGCTAGAGCACCTGCCAGAGCAGCCGCCAACAGTTTTAGTTGAGGGCCAGGCACCGGAGGTGCCTGTTATTACACCCGGAATTCAGGAGACCTTGGCATAATTCTGGGATATGATTGGTACCTTGACTCATGCGAGGTTGATTCTGGATGCACCAGCTACTTCACAGAGTGGGGGGGGGGGAGCTCAGACTCCCGTCGCCCACACTCCAGAGCAGCGAGATCATGTTGGTCAGGTTCCAAGTGTCATGGAAGCACAACATGTGGTCCCAGTTCCGCCCGTGGTTAAGGCAGCAACATCTGAGGAAGAACAACTTAGACTTGAGAGGTAGAAGAAGTGCCACCCTCCTACCTTCAGTGGATTGGCGACAGACGATGCCCAGGGTTTCCTGGAGGAGTGTCACCGCATTCTTCGTACTATGGGTATTGTGGAGACGAGCGAAGTTGCTTTCGTTACATTCCAGCTCAGGGAAGTGACTTATCAGTGGTGGCGGGCATATGAGTTGGTAGCTCGGTCGAGTGATCTTCACTTACATGGGTTCAGTTTTCAGAGATTTTCTTGAGCGAGTTTGTACCTCAGTCCCTTCGAGATGCACGGTGCACGGAGTTTGAGCGGCTGCGCCAGGGCACTATGTCAGTATCAGAGTTTTCCGTCAGATTCAGTGATTTGGCAAGCATGCACCTGCTTTGGTTGCTACAGTTAAAGATCGTGTTATAGATTCATTGAGGGCCTCAAGCATGATATTCGGTTCAGCATGGCTCGGGAGTTAGAGTTGGATGTTTCATTTAAGCGGGTGGTAGGGATTGCTCGCAGAGTTGAGGGCATGCTGGATCATGAGAGAGGTGAAAGGCGGGACTGTGAGAGGGACGACAGACGAGGTCAGGAGAGAGAGGGCAGAGAGATGAGGAGGCCTGTAGGCCGGAGAGATCTACTGGTCCTTATTATGGAGGCAGGGTACGACACGGTAGAGGTTTCTTGGGTCAGCCAGTTAAATTTGCATTACCGGCTTCGCATGGAGTTTCAGTACTCATGGGTCTCACCGTACTCGTACCGCAAAGTTTCCACAGCCACGTCAGCAGAGAGGTTCTTTTGAGTGTGGAGATATCAGCCACAGGGTGAGAAATTTTCCAGGCTTCGGGCATATGTGTTATAGTAGGGCATTCAGTTGAGTAAAGGGCGCCCAAGAGAGGGAGGCTCGGCCCGTTGATGTGTTTCGTATAGTAGGCTAGAGGCCGTTGTGCCAGATGTTATAGTACATGTATGTTTTGATTTGTTACAGAGGGGCACCATTTGTAATTCATTATAGCTGTGTTGGTCGGGACGAGTTCCCTCGTTTGTTGTTTCGTTTATGAGTGAGTTACATGATTTGCACTCTATTTTCGTGTTTTCTCCTGTTGGGAGATTCTGTGAGTGGTAGCCCATGTCTATTATTTGTTTCTATTCATTGTTGAGAGATATGAGACTAGTAGTAAATTCATGTTGTCCAGTACAGTAGGCTTGATGTGATTCCTGAGTATAGTGGTTACGAGCTGCGATTCTTATGCTCCACCGGTATGGGGACCAACACGTGTTGTAATTTTGTTGAAGGAAGTGATCTAGCGAAAAGTTCCAGTTGGTGGGTTACATATATCCTATTTGTGATTTAGAGTTGAGGACGAAACCCTCGTGATTTCGTGTGATTTAAAGTGTTTGAACCTGGCTGTGTACCGTGATAGAAGTTATATCAAGACGGGGTCCTTGTGATTCATTTATATGCTTTGATCCTTTCCTTGTTATGTTGTTTTGTAGGTTAGCATTGATAGAGAGTTGTGCCTATCGGGTTTGTTTGATAGTTTCCTCATGTGTTCTTTTTTCGTATTCAGTCATTTTCGTTCTGCGCTCCATGAGTTTTAGCTTGCAGGATGTGTGCCTGGTGGTGTTAGTTGTGGCTTGGTTATTCGGGTGTCAAAGTTTGAGGTCCTCGTGTTTCTTACATTATTATCAGTGTGATGGAGGTTTGAAAACGGAGTTCTATCGGATATGAGGCTAATTGTCGGTGCTGAGTTACTTTCGGGCAGCTATTGTGATCAGAAGTGTTAGTAAATACCTATTTGTGGTGTGTTATGTTGTGTGGTCGTACCTTGTGGGTGTAGGAATGAGTTGATGTAGCTGGTTGATACTGATACCGTATATGGATTTAGAATCGGGTCTTGTGGAAATGAAGAGAAGGTGAGAATTTGAGGTCTGAGGCTTATCGGTGTTAGTAGAAAGGCTAAATAGAAGTTGATAAGGCGTCGTCAGGATTATGTAGATTGGGGTGACGTGGGATCACCCGCAGGTGCATTTTGGAAGTGTGCATTCAGTGATTGGATGAGTTTGAGGCGAATCTTTGCATGTTCGAGGACGAGTGTTTGTTTAAGAGGGGGAGATTGTAATGATCCGACTGGTCATTTTGAGAATTTAAGCTCCGTTCGGTGGCTTAAGGTCTTGAACAACTTCACATTGTGTTTACCGACTTGTGTGCATGGTCGAATTCAGTTACCGGATGATCTGGAGTTGAATTGGAAGGAAAATTTCAGTTTCGGAAGTTTAAGCGGTGAGGTTTGAACATAGGTTTGACTTTTGTGTAAACGGCCTCTGAATGAGTTTTGGGTGATGTCAACAGCTTCGTATGGTGATTTTGGACTTAGGCGTACGTCCGGAAATGGTTTTGGAGGTCCGTAGAGTAATCTGAGGAAATTCGGCAAAAGTTAGAATCTCGACGATTTCGGCCGAAAGGTGAAATCTTGATATCGGGCTCGAAATGGAATTCCGAGAGTGGTTGTAGTTCTGTTGTGTCATTTATGACTTGTCTGCAAAATTTAGCGTCATTCCGGGTTGAATTGATAGGTTTCGGATCGAGTTTTGATATTTGAAGATTTGAAAATTCATAAGTTTGATTTTTGGTTTGATTCGTCGTTTTGGTGTTGTTTTATGTGATTTGAAACTTCGTGCGAGTCCATGTTAGGTTATATGACTTGTTTGTGTGTTTGGACGGGGTTCCGGGGGCCTCAGGTTTGTTTCGGATGGGCTTCGGGTCTTTTTTCTCTATTTTTTGCACTGATGTTCTGGTGCCTAATGTTTCCCTTCCGTGATCGTGTAGACCCATTTGCTATCGCATAGAGTAAAGTTGGCATGTCATAGTTTCTTCTTCGCGTTCACGTATTACCCCACGCGATTGTGTAGGCCTTTCCCTTCCTCTTCTGCGATCGCATGCCACGGTTCGCGTAGTACATTTCTGGGCAGTAGCCAATTCCTTCTTCGCGATCGCATTGCTTTTTCCGCGATCGCGATGCACAATTGCCTACGTAGACATAATATATCCAAAAAAGTCGAGGGTTCACCATTTTTATCACATTTTGACTTGTAGAGCTTGGTTTTGAGCAATTCCATGAGAGTTTTTTCACACAATTCGATTGGGTAAGTGTTCTTCAACTAATATTATATATATTCCATGAATTAGTCTTTGTTTTTAACATTTAAATTGTATTTTTAGTTAGGGAAAATGTTGGTTTTGAAAGAAAATTTCTAAAATAAAAAATCGTGAATTGAGGGACCAAATGGTATCGGAATTTGATAAATTTTGTATGGTTGAACTCGTATTGGAATGGGTAATCAGATTTTGTAAAAATTTGTCGGGTTCCGAGGTGAGGGCCCGGGGGTCGACTTTTGGGTCGAATTTTATATTTTAGTAAAGATTGAAACTTTATTATCCGGAATAGTTCCTTACAAATTTTATGTGTATTTTGAAGTTGTTTTAGTTGATTTTGAGCCGTCCGGAGGTCTTTTCCCCCGAGAAGTTCATTTTAGAGTACCGGGTTTTCGTCTTTGAGGTAAGTATCTTTCCTAACATTGTGTGGGGGAATTACCCCTTAGGATTTGAGTCTTCTATATTTATTGTAGTCCGTGTACGCGAGGTAAGGAGTGCGTACTCAAACTTATTTGTGGAAAATTTGCCATTTTGGAACCTTAGGTCCTTATATTCGCTGAGTATGAACCGTGCATTTGGGTACGACGCTTATCAGTCATTTTTTTCCTTGTTGAGTTGTCCTTATTATGCCTAGTATTCTTTGTTGTGCTTATTCCTCGTGAACTAGCCTTGCTTTACTTTTGATCAAAGGTTTTTGAATTGATGTATCTATTGTATCTTGTATTATTGTCAATAGTTGTTGTTGCACTTGTCGTGGTGATGCACGAGGTTTCTGTCGTGCGGTTGTGGTTATTGTGATGCACGAGGTTTCTTCTGTGGCATTGCTGATATGGGGTTTGCACGAGGTTTCTACCGTACCGTGTTTTCTATTGATATTGCACATGCTGCGTGATAAGGCGGGATATGTATATGTGGGTTGCGCATGTGGTGATACAAGGTGGGAACATGTTTATGCACGTGTGGCGAAACAAGTCGGGCATATACTTTACTATTGCACACGTGGCGAGACAAGGTGGGCTATGTCAAGGATTGTTTGTGATACTTGTGTTGGCCTGGGGGCATTCCTTGTTGTTGATTTTGTGTACTGGAACACTTACTATGTTAGTTTATTTGTGTCGAAATTTGTGAGATGACAATGTACGTGTTGCCCTTTTCTTCATATTGGTTGTTGAATCATGTTAGGACACCTGCACAAGCATACACACAGTTAAGTACTATTAATGGATTTAGGGATCTTTATTATTGTCAAGTATAGACACTCTTGTTGTACTTACCGAATGGGTGGAAATGATCCAATTGGCACGTGAGTCGTCCGTGCAGTTAGTACTCGAATGAGGGCGCAAGATGCCAAGTGTTAGGGTTCGAATATTGGGACCCGTGAATGGTGGTTTGTCCGAGGTTCAGAACCTCGTGGAAATGACTACGAATTTGATATAGAAAGGGGTTGAAGTTTTTGAGATATTACCTTTCCGTGATATATATTTACCTTCTAGATTTGTTTGTGTTCTATTCAATCTTTGTATTGTTTCATGGTTTCCGCTGATACTTGTTGTTTTCCTTCTTTATTGAATTTAATGTATTGTTAGTTATATTGCGTGGTATGTGTACATCGTTTTATTCCCTTTATTCCTATATTGATACTTGTCCAGTTTATTAGACCAGTGAGTGTCTTGATTAGTCCTCGTCACTACTTCTCCGAGGTTAGTCTTGATACTTACTGGGCACCGTTGTGGTGTGCTCATACTACTCTTCTGCACATTTTTGTGCAGATCCAAGTATTTATCGTTAGTATTTGTGCGGACTCCTGCCGAGGAGACTCAAAGTAAACCCGTCGTTGCGCTCGCAGGCTTCGGAGACACCTTCCTATTTTGCATTTACACTCTTTTTGCTTACTTCCAAACAGTTGTAGTTAGAAGTTGTGGTAAACTCTATAAAGCTTATGACTTGTACTACTGGGTTTTGGGAATATGCAATGTATAAAGAATTATTTATTTTAGAAAACTATTAGATTTTATTATTATTGTTGTTATTCCATGAATATTAGGCTTACCTAGTCCTTAAGACTAGGTGCCATCACGATACACAACGGTAGGAAACTTGGGTTGTGACAAATTGGTATCAGAGCTCTAGGTTCATAGGTGCTACGAGTCATAAGCGAGTTTAGTAGAGTCTTGCGGATAGGTACGGAGACGTCTGTACTTATCTTCGAGAGGCTACTGAACTATTAGGATAACTTCACTTCCTTCATTCCTATCGTGCGAGTTCATTGATCTTGAAGTTTGAAATTATCATTCCATTCTCTCACGGATGGTGAGAACGCGAGCTGCAGATCCTGAGGATGTTACCCCCGGAGCAGATGCCGCCAATGGCATAGGTAGAGGCAGGGTCGACGAGGGGCACGTGTCGCAGCTAGAGCACCGCCAGAGCAGCCGTTGAGGAGCCGCCAACAGTTCCAGTTGGGGTTCAGGAACCGGAGGCACTTGTTGTTACACCCGGACTTCAAGAGACCTGGGCACAGTTCCGGGATATGAATTGTACCTTAACTCACGCGAGGTTGATTCTGGATGCACCAGCTACTTCACAGAGTGGGGGGGAAGCTCAGACTCCCGTCGCCCACACTCCAGAGCAGCGAGATCATGTTGGTCAGGTCCAGGTGTCATGTAAGCACAACCCGTGGTCCCAGTTCCGCCCGTGGTTAGGGAAGCAGCATCTGAGGAAGAACAACTTAGACTTGAGAGGTACAAGAAGTACCACCCTCCTACCTTCAGTGGATTGGCGACAGATGATGCCCAGGGTTTCCTGGAGGAGTGTCACCGCATTCTTCATACTATGGGTTTTGTGGAGACGAGCGAGGTTGCTTTCGTTACATTCTAGCTCAGGGGAGCGACTTATCAGTGGTGGCGGGCATATGAGTTGAGTAGCTCGGCTGAGTCAGCTTCACTTACACGGGTTCAGTTTTCAGAGATGTTCTTGAGCGAGTTTTTACCTCAGTACGTCCAAGATGCATGACGCGTGGAGTTTGAGCGGCTACGCTAGGGCACTATGTCAGTGTCAGAGTATGCCGTCAGATTCAGTGATTTGGCCAGCATGCACCTGCTTTGGCTGCTACAGTTAGAGAGCGTGTTTGTAGATTTATTGAGGGCCTCAAGCGTGATATTTGGTTCAGCATGGCTCGGGAGTTAGAGTCGGATATTTAATTTCAGCAAGTGGTAGGGATTGCTCATAGAGTTGAGGGCATGCTGGATCATGAGAGAGGTGACAGGCGGTACTGTGAGAGGGAGGACAGACGAGCTCAGGAGAGAGAGGGCAGAGAGGAGGCCTCATAGGCCAGAGAGATCTACTGGTCCTTATTATGGAGGCAGGGTACGACACGGTAAAGGTTTTGTGGGTCAGCCAGTTCAATTTGCATTACCGTCTTCGCATGGAGTTTCAGGTACTCATGGGTCTCACGGTACTCGTACCGCACAGTTTCCACGTCAGTAGAGAGGTTATTTTGAGTGTGGAGATATCAGCCACAGGGTGAGAGATTTTCCCAGGCTCCAGGCATATGTGTTACAGCAGGGCATTCAGTTGAATAAAGGGTGCCCAAGAGGGGGAGGCTCGGCCCGTTGATGTGTTTCGTATAGTAGGCTAGAGGCCGTTGTGCTAGACGTTATAGTACAGGTATATTTTGATTTGTTACAGAGGGGCACCATTTGTAATTCATTATAGCTCTGCTGGTCGGGATGAGTTCCCTCATTTGTTCTTTCGTTTATGAGTGAGTTACATGCTTTGCACTCTATTTTTGTGTTTTCTCCTGTTGGGAGATTCTGTGAGTGGTAGCCCATGTCTATTGTTTGTTTCTATTCATTATTGAGAGATATGAGACTAGTAGTAAATTCCTGTTGTCCAGCACGGTAGGCTTAATATGATTCCTGAGTATAGTGGTTACGAGCTGTGATTCTTATGCTCCACCGGTGTGGGGGCCAACACGTGTTGTATGTTTGTTGAAGGAAGTGATCTAGCGAAAAGTTCCAGTTGGTGGGTTATATATATCCTATATGTTATTTAGAGTTGAGGGTGAAAACCTCGTGATTTTGTGTGATTTAAAGTGTTTGAACCGGGTTGTGTACCGTGATAGAAGTTATATCAGGATGGGGTCCTTGTGATTAATTTATATGCTTTGATGCTTTCTTTGTTATGTTGTTTTGTAGGTTAGCATTGATAGAGAGTTGTGCATGTCGGGCTTGTTTGATAGTTTCCTCATGTGTTCTTTTTTCGTATTTAGTCATTTTCGTTATGCGCTCCTTGAAGTTTAGCTTGCGGGATGTGTGACCGGTGGTGTTAGTTGTGGCTTGGTGATTCGGGTGTCAAAGTATGAGGTCCTCGTGTTTCTTGCATTATTATCAGTGTGATGGAGGTTTGAAACGGATTTCTATTGGATATGAGGCTAATTGTCGGTGCTGAGTTAATTTCGGGTAACTATTGTGATCAGAAGTGTTAGTAAATACCTATCTGTGGTGTGTTATGTTGTGTGGTCGTACCTTGTGGGTGTATTCATGAGTTGATGTAGCTGGTTGAGACTGATACTGTATATGGATTTAGAATCGGGTCTTGTGGGAATGAAGAGAAGGTGAGAATTTGAGGTCTGAGGCTTATCGGTGTTAGTAGAAAGGCTAAATAGCAGTTCATAAGGTGTCGTTAGGATTACGTAGATTGGACTGACGTGGGATCACCCACAGGTGTATTTTGGAAGTGTGCATTCAGTGATTGGATGATTTCAAGGCAAATCTTTGCACGTTCGAGGACAAATGTTTGTTTAAGAGGGGGAGAATGTAACAATCCGACTGGTCATTTTGAGAATTTAATCTCCGTTCGATGGCGTAATGTCTTGAACAGCTTCACATTGTGTATACCGACTTGTGTGCATGGTCGAATTCAGTTAGAATTTGAAGGAAAATTTCAGTTTTGGAAGTTTAAGCGGTGAGGTTTGACTATAGGTTTGAATTTTGTGTAAACGGCCTCTGAAATAGTTTTGGGTGATGTCAACAGCTTCGTATGGTGATTTTGGACTTAGGCGCACGCCTGGAATTGGTTTTGGAGGTCCATAGAGTAATATGAGGTAATTCAGCGAAAGTTAGAATCTTGGCGATTTCGGCCGAAAGGTGAAATTTTTATATCGGGCTCGGAATTTAATTCCGAGAGTGGTTGTAGGTCCGTTGTGTCATTTATGACTTGTCTGCAAAATTTGGCGTCATTCAGGGTTGAATTGGTAAGTTTCGGATCGAGTTTTGATATCTGAAGATTTGAAAATTCATAAGTTTGATTTTTGGTTTGATTCGTCGTTTTGGTGTTGTTTTATGTGATTTGAAACCTCGAGCGAGTCAGTGTTAGGTTATATGACTTGTCTGTGTGTTTGGACGGGGTTCTGGGGGCCTCGGGTGTGTTTCAGATGGGCTTCGGGTCTTTTTTCTCTATTTTTTGCACTGCTGTTCTGGTGCCTAATGTTTCCCTTCCGCGATCGCGTAGACCCATTTGCGATCGCATAGAGTAAAGTTGACCTGCCATAGTTTCTTCTTCGCGTTCACGTATTACCCCACGCGATCACGTAGGCCTTTCCCTTCCTCTTCTGTGATCGCATGCCACGGTTCGCGATCGCGTAGTACATTTCTAGGCAGTAGCCAATTCCTTCTTCGCGACCGCATTTCTTTTTTCGCGATCACGATGCACAATTCCCTGGGCAGAGAGAATATATCCAAAAAATCAAGGGTTCACCATTTTTATCACATTTTGACTTGTAGAGCTCGGTTTTGAGTGATTCCTTGCGGTTTTTTACAAAATTCGATTGGGTAAGTGTTCTTCAACTAGAATTATATATATTCCATGAATTATTCCTTGTTTTTATCATTTAAATTGTATTTTTAGTTAGGGAAAATGTTGGTTTTGAAAGAAAATTTCTAAAATGAAAAATCGTAAATTGAGGGACCAAATGGTATCGGAATTTGATAAATTTGTATGGTTGAACTTGTATTGGAATGGGTAATCAGATTTTGTAAAACTTTGTCAGGTTCTAAGGTGCACTCCCGGGGGTCAACTTTTGGGTCGATTTTTATATTTTAGTAAAGATTGAAACTTTATTATCTGGAATGGTTACTTACAAGTTTTATGTGTATTTTGAAGTTGTTTTAGTTGATTTTGAGCCGTTCGGAGGTCTTTTCCCCCGAGAAGTTCATTTTAGAGTACTGGGTTGTCGTCTTTGAGGTAAGTATCTTGCCTAACATTGTGTGGGGTAATTACCCCTTAGGATTTGAGTCTTCTATATTGATTGTAGTCCGTGTACGCGAGGTAAGGAGTGCGTACTCAAACTTATTTGCGGAAAATTTGCCATTTTGGAACCTTAGATCCTTATATTCGCTGAGTATGAATTGTTCTTGGCATGATTGAATTTCCAAATTTCCAGTTTCATCTTTACTTGCCTAAATATAGGATTTCTTACTTTTGGATTTACTCCTTTTGCCTATCTGATTCCTAATTGACTTATCTGAAGAATTTATTCCTTTTTACTGTCAGGCTAGGTCCTCTTAACTGCTTATCTCAAATTGTAATTATCTTCATCTCATCCTATAATTGTTTTTGGTCTTAACTGAAGTTATGATTATTCTCATGTTGCTTGTCCTTAAGTGAAATTGTTGAATATCCTCGTAACTGCTCAACCTTAAAAGAAGTTTAGATATTCTATACCTTAGATGACTTGCCCTTATATGGAGTTATCGGATTCGTGTGAGTTTTCTTGTTGTTGAACCGTGCATTTGGGTACGACGCTTATCAGTCATTTTTTTTCCTTGTTGAGTTGTCCTTATTATGCCTAGTATTCTTTGTTGTGCTTATTCCTCGTGAACTAGCCTTGCTTTTCTTGTGATCAAAGGTTCTTGAATTGATGTATCTATGGTATCTTGTATTATTGTCAATAGTTGTTGTTGCACTTGTCATGGTGATGCACGAGGTTTCTGCCGTGCGGTTGTGGTTATTATGATGCACGAGGTTTCTGCCGTGCCGTTGCTGATATGGGGTTTGCACGAGGTTTCTGCCGTGCCATGTTTTCTATTGATATTGCACATGCTGCGTGACAAGGCGGGATATGTATATGTGGGTTGCTCATGTGGCGATACAAGGTGGGAACATGTTTATGCACGTGTGGCGAAATAAGGCGGGCATATACTTTACTATTGCACATGTGGCGAGACAAGGTGGGCTATGTCACGGATTGTTTGTGATACTTGCGTTGTCTTGGGGGCATTCCTTGTTGTTGATTTTGTGTACTGGAACACTTACTATGTGAGCTTATTCGTGTGGAAATTTGTGAGATGACAATGTACGTGTTTCCCTTTTCTTCATATTGGTTGTTGAATCATGTTAGGACACCTGCACAAGCATACACGCAGTTAAGTACTATTAATGGATTTAGGGATCTTTATTGTTTTCAAGTATAGACACTCTTGTTGTACTTACCGAATGGGTGGAAATGACCCAATTGGCACGTGAGTCGTCCGTGAAGTTAGTACTCGAATGAGGGCGCAAGATGCCAAGTGTTAGGGTTCAAATATTGGGACCCGTAAATGGTGGTTTGTCCGAGGTTCGGAACCTCGTGGAAATGACTACGAATTTGACATAGAAAGGGGTTGAAGTTGTTGAGACATTACCTTTTCGTGATATATATTTACATTCTAGATTTGTTTGTGTTCTATTCAATATTTGTGTTGTTTCATGGTTTCCGTTGATACTTATTGTTTTCCTTCTTTATTGAATTTACTGTATTGTTAGCTATATTGCGTGGACTTTATGTATACATCGTTTTATTCCCTTTATTCCTATATTGATACTTGTCCAGTTTATTAGACCAGTGGGTGTCTTGACTAGTCCTCATCAGTACTTCACCGAGGTTAGTCTTGATACTTACTAGGCACCGCTGTGGTGTGCTCATACTACTCTTCTGCACATTTTTGTGCAGATCCAGGTATTTATCGTTAGTATCTGTCGGACTCTTGCCAAGGAGACTCAAGGTAAACCTGTTGTTGCGCTCGCAGGCTTCGGAGTCACCTTCCTATTTTGCATTTACATTGTTTTTGCTTACTTCCAAACAGTTGTAATTAGAAGTGTAGTAAACTCTATAAAGCTTATGACTTGTACTACCGAGTTTTGGGAATATGCAATGTATAAAGAATTATTTATTTTAGAAAAATATTAGATTTTATTATTACTGTTATTATTCCATGAATATTAGGCTTACCTAGTCCTTAAGACTAGGTGTCATCACGATACCCAATAGAGGGAAATTTGGATCGTGACATAGACCCCTCGGGCACATTCACCAGCTGATTATCACGTCGGAAGGCATCCTCACCCCCCGATTTCTCGGGGACTTCGCTCGGACCCTCCTCCGAAAAATCCTTAGCTCGAGAAGGATACGCCTCAAGCTCCATTGGCTCGGCATATTCAGTGCTTCGGGCTACCAACTGGCAGTCGTCATCTTCACTCTCTTCATCGATACGATGAACATAGGGTTTGGCTTTCGACTTCCGAGCTTTGTTTTTCTTTGGCTTGGGGGTATCAGAAGAAGAAGCCCTTCTCCTTTTCCTCTCTTCATTTGGATTCGATGCCTCCTCTTCCCCAGGCAAAGGCGGCCTCATGGCAATGTTCTCTTCGAGACCTACACATAAAGAAACCAAGTTAATAAGGATTACGTTACGAGGAATACCTCGATACACGAGAGAAAAAGCTCACCATGGTTCTTGGTCGCCGATCGACCCTTGGCCAAGTCATGCCAGCGATGTTCGAAATAAGAAGAGGTAGAGGCCAGCTGTCGAACCCAACCTTCGAGGTCCGGAATCGCACTGGGGAACCATGGGGAAGCTGCATCACGAAACAGAGTCAAAGTTAGAATGGGACAAAAAGAGATAAAACAGATAAAACGATAGAAAAATTGCACTTACGTTTCATGTTCCATTCCTCGGGTAATGGCATTTTCTCGATCAGAATTAAGTCGGAAGTCCTGATTCGGACGAATCGACCCATCCATCCACGGTCTTTGTCTTCATCGATACTCGAAAATAGCGTATTCGTGGCCCGACGTTGTAGCTTTATCAACCCACCTCGGTAAAGGCGAGGGATGTATAACCTTATCAGGTGATCGAGGGTGAAGGTCATCCCCTCGACCTTACTCGAGAAGAACCTGATCAAGTGGACGATCCGCTAGAAGGAAGGGAAGATCTGGCCAAGAGTCACACTGACGGCAGAATCGAGAATGACCGGGTCTACGGGACCCAACGTGAAAGGATAGGTGTAAACACTCAAGTACCCTTTCACGTGAGTAGTAATATCCTCCTCAGGGAAGGAACCACCACTTCCTTATTTCCCCAGTTGCAGTCCTTTCTTACTCGCTCGAGATCGCCTTCAGATATCGAGCAGATATATCAGGACACGGGCTCGCATCGACCCAGAACTGAAGAAGGTCTGTCGACTTTGAAGTCAAAGGTTAGTTAGACTGGCCCCGGGACACACTCCTCGATATGAGGCTCCACCGATGTCTTATCACTGGCCGGCCGGGAAGAGGAAGACAAAGCCTTTTCCTTTTGCGGGGTAGTTTTGGAGGTCTTTTCCATTTGTATATGAGAAAAAGGTAGAAGGAAGGTGTAAAATTGGTGGCTCTGGTAAAAACAACGCCGGTGTAGCAAGCGGCGACAGAGGAAAGATAAGAGGGGTTTGGAATTTGAAAGTTTTGATCAAAGCAAAAGTAAAGTTTGACTCAACAAAGGAAGTGGTATTTATAGGCTTGTGGCGTCGGTTCGTTGGCACTAAGGGCCGACCGACGACATACTTGCATTGATGGTTTTTGAGAATCGAACTGACGGGACGTTTCAATCACATCCATTGCTTACATCATGGAGATGACATCATGATCGAGGTACAGGGGAATCGAGGCTCAAATCGTTTCTTGTCGTTTTATTCTAAGAAACGTGGGGACTATCTGTATATAGTTAAAATCGAGCACATCCGATTTTACGAGCTCGAGGGCCTGCCTCGAGGTTAAGTTCATATTGAAACGACCTTGAGCTTGAAGAACACGAAGACCGAAGGATCGAGATCGGACACAATCGACATCAAGCAACGGAATAGTGAGATATTAGTAATCGACTATAAATCTCGGCGGGATTCTCGGGATTGAGAACAGCCAACGGTTATTGATGCCAATCATAGATTTTACTTCCAAAATTAGAGTTATACCTTATTTAGGATTCCTCTACTATATAAAGAGGGACCTTGTTCATTTGTAAAGACATGAGATATCACATACACACTTACAGAGAAACAACAATATGTTGCCCTTTTACTTGTTTACACTTTACTATTGTTCTTGTTGTTCTTGTTGTTCTTATTGTTCTTAACGCTTGATCTCGATCCTTTTCCGATTAAGGTCGACAAATTTTAACTACACTAGTTTGATTTATATTAGTCGTCTAAATTCATCTATTTATCTAGTCATTTGCCAATTGGCATTGAATTAGTTTAATTGTTACTCGTATTTCGAGGTAAATAGGATTTCATATAATCTGGAAATAGACTGGGTCACGTTGCGGGACCTGCAATCTTTGACCGAATCTGAGCTGAGCGACGACGGCGCGAGGCTTACTTTCTTTTCAACCCAGTTAACACCAAGAGAAGTATTTTCTTAATATAAGTACATTCACTTTTCTTTCCACTACCAATGAGGACACTTGCTCTTTCCAAAGAAAAATGGAGCTCAATTTCCCTCCACTTTCTTCCCTCTATTTCCCATTCACCAATCTTTTAATCCCAACAATTCTTCAGCATGATGATAAACCATTTATTAATTTAAATAAAGTAGAGAAAAGAAAGAATAATGTCATAACTTAGGATAAGGGAAATAATTTTTAATTTGGGTGGGTAATATATAGGATGTGTTTTTCAAATACTATATGGAAAAATGACGATCCTTTAAGGTGAAACTAGTATTAGAACTCGCGCGATGCACGATAACGTTAAATGAAATTAATTATAACAAATTATTTTATTTTTTTTATTACATTAAACTTAATTATTTCAATTAAGTTGCATAATCAAGCATTTATAAGTTCAATTGTATTTAATAATAACACATTTATTTATGTTCGCTTCTAGTTGCAAAGTCAATTATTTTGTAATTTTAGTTAAAACAAATCATTCTTCTAAGTTCTTAGCATGCGCCATATTGCAATCAACATAACCTAATTAACCTCAAATTTATTTTCCTTTTTATTAATTAAAATCAAAGAGATTTTATTTTCTAGTCTTGTAAGAGCGTCGAGACTTTGGTAGGGACTTCCAGTTTTCTTCTTTTCATGATAATATCTTTCTCTACTACACATATGACTGCAAAGAATATGCCAAAAATATAAATTACGATTAATAGCTTTCTATATAGAGGCTGGCTTACATATTTAAATAATTCCTATTTTTAAAGTTTTAGAAGTCTCTAAAAATACATGCATTTTAGCGATAATTTTTTCGCTCTACACACAGTCAGGAACCATTTAGAAGAGAATTTGTCACGACCCAAAATCTAACCATGGTCTTGATGGCGCCTATCGTGTTACAAGGTAAACTTATTTCCCAAATTATTACTACTAAATCGATTATAAGAAATTAATAAAACAATTCCAACATTTAAATTTTTCATAACTAAATCAACTCTAAATATAATTAATGAAAATATGGAAACGAGCCCCAAAAATTGGGGTGTCACTAAGTCATGAGCGTCTAGAACTATGAACTAAGATATATAAACTGTCTAAATGTCCAAAAGATGAAATGACAAAATGAGTAACAAGGTCCTGGGGACGCTAGCAGCTACCTTGCAATCTCCACGGATAGTCGGCCTGAACTCCGCGATCGTCGTGCTCTAACTCACCTGGATCTGCACATAAAGTGCAGAGTGTAGTATGAGTATAACCGACTCAGTAGTAACAGAAATAACTAAGGAAATGAGTAATAGTGACGAGCTAAGTAAAACGATTCAATTATTTCATTATCACAATTTAAAATAAACAGAAATAAACAGGTAAATTCCATAAAATAAAATCAATAAATGCTACAAAGAATTAACAGGTAAAATGCAGCAACAACAAAAGTAAATGCAACCTCACAGCAATGTCACTTCATCACTCATCACTCGCACTCAACACTCAACACTCAATACTCAATACACTCTACGCTCACTAGGGGTGTGTACAGACTCCGGAGGGGATCCCAAAGCCCAAGCGATAAGAACGGACAGCTCACGTCCATAATATCAATACCTGGATCCGTACGGTCAACTCACGTGCTACGCGGACAACTCACACGCTATGGTATCAATACCTAGACCCGCACGGTCAGCTCACATGCTACGCGGACACCTCACGCGCTATGGTATTAATATCCTCACAACCAGGACCTCGGCCTCACTCAGTCATGTACCTCTCCAGCCTCACAATGCACCACAAATAAGGTGACACAGCCCACATCAAGTATCACAACATATCAGCAAAATAATAGAGACTAGATAAACATGCGCAATAATTTCTATGACTGAGTACAAATAACATGAGCATGAATGAAACCTAAACATGATCTCAAACGTGAAGGCAGGCAAGTTCACCAACAATTACATAACACAGATAATGGCTATTAGCCTCATAGCCTCAGGGGACGGACCAAGTCTCAGTCCCTCGAGGTATACACTCACACGCCCGTCACCTAGCGTGGGTATCACCTTCGAACAATCACATGATAGCAAATTCTCCGGGTTTATACCCTCAAGAAGGAGTTATAACTGTTACTTACCTTAACAGCATAAAATCCTACTCTGGGATGCCCTCATCTCTGGACTCGGTCTCCAAAAGCTCTGAATCTAACAAAAATCAGAATACTATTATCAACATAGTATAAAGAATCGAATTCCACAATATAAACTACATAAATATGCCAAAAATCCTAAATCGGCCAAAACCCGACTACCTCAGGCCCGCATCTCGAAACCCGTCAAAAATGGCAGAATCATAAACCCCGTCCTCTCCCGAGTTTAACCATATAAAATTCGTCGAAATCCGACTCCGAATCGATGTTCAAAACTTAAAAATTCACTATATGAAATTTTAGGCAAAACCTCCCAAATTTCACTTTGAAATAATCAATCGAATCCCAAAAATGAAGATGGATTCATGAAATATAACGAAAACCGAGTAGAGCACACTTATCCCAATCCATATGGTAAAAATCGCCTCCAAAATCGCCCAAATCCGAGCTCCCCAACTCAAAATATGACCAATTGAACAAATTCTTATTTTATATATTTTTTTCTACCAGCTATTCTGCCTCGTTTCGCGTGCCAATTGATCCCGAAACTTACTTTTTATGCCTCCAATGAATTCCTTGTAAAATTTTAGTTAATTTAGACTTTTTAATCACTCAATTTGACCTTGTAATGAAAGAGATATGTTGGTTTCAATATTTGCAAATAGTCTAGATTTTTAAATACGTCGCCAGTGGCAATTGCGTAATTAATCTGAAAAATCTGGCAACCTAATTCTTAGTAAAATGACCATAAATTCCTCATACGATGTCCAAATTCGACGATTCCTTTTGTTACAGGTCCGTAATTATGATACGGATCTAATGATTCAATCAGAAAAGTAATCGGAGCTCATTTGTTCAATATGATATCATTTATGATTGGAGAAACGACGTCGAAACAGAAGAAAAATGAGCGCAACACAACACAAACCTATCCGAAACTCACCCGAGCCCCTCAGAACCTCAACCAATATTTTCCACAAGTCACATATCATTACCCGAACTTAGTCGAACCTCCGGAACACCCAAAACAACACCAAAACACCAAATCAACCTCAAATTCAAGCCTAAGAACTTCTAAACTTCCAAAATTCGCTAACGACGCCGAAACCTATCAAACCACGTCCGAATGACCTCAAATTTTGCACACACATCACAAATGACTCTAAGAACCTACTCCAACTTCCGTAATTCCATTCCGACCCCGATACCTAATTTTTCACTGTCGACCAAAATCGCCAAATTTTCAACTTTCGCCAATTCAAGCCTAATTCTATCACGGACCTCTAAATTACATTTCAGACACATTTCTAAGTCTAAAATCACCCAATGAAGCTAACTGAATCATAAAAATCCAAATCCGAATTCGTTTACTCATAAGTCAACTTTCGGTTGACTTTTCTAACTTAGTTTTCTAACTTAGTTTTCTAAGTGTCTCATTTCACTCCAAGACTACTCCGGACCCAAGCCAACTAATTCGATACAACTCAATACAGCTAAACAATACATAAAGAAGCATAAATGGGAAAAACGGGGCTATAACTCTCAGAACGACATGACGGGTCGTTACAGAATTTACTCATACATGGTCTTAAAATCTCTATGATATAATATGTAAAATAATATTTAGTGCTTTATTGTCTGCAAATTCAAACGGAAAAATTCTCTTCTTGTGAAACCTTCTTTAAGCAAATAAGATATCACACTCGGTTTAAGTTCTTTAATTCGTGTCACCCAATCTATCATTATCATCATCTCGCTTACATATATGGTTAAGATTCGATTTAAAATTTTTGCTTTGAAAAGCTATTTATGAAATTCAGTCCGACAATCCTAACTGTTTCAATATGATATAACTAAGTTTAACCATAAAAAGAGCCTCAAAACTATTTTAAGGAACAAAAATATATTTTGCCATAATAAACGATGTCCAGACTACAACCAATAATTCTTTTGTATAACTTATTTCATTTGTTGGCCGACATTAAAATATTTTTGCTAGTGTACATAATAATGGACTCATATAATTCAACCGACTACCAAGTATGACGTGGTTCTATATAAGAAACAGAGAATACTTCATTCCTTTTAAACATCTTCCAACAATAACGAGGATCGTTAAGTAACAAAGAAAAAGTACAATTTAAGTTTCATATAGAAAAATAGATTTACATATCAGTGATCGTGTAGATTTAGCAAGTCTAACTGATCATATATTTTTATGCCATAATGATTTTTTCATTTAGTTATTATTGGACTTTCATTTTTACGATAGTGTCAATACCTTTTTCTCCTACCTATATTTACTCAAGTTGATTTAAAAAATTTCAAGAAGGTTTGTTCAAAAGGAAAAGACATTTGCATAGATTGTACTTAAATCAATAATATAGAAAATTGTTACTATGACATAAAATATATTATATTAACTATCAATTCTGCCTAGGTTTAATATTATTTTCTTATATTTTTTTCTCTAATTAATGCTTGCTTTATTTTCTCACTTTGAAGAATAAAATTATTCGTCTAAGATCTATTTGGATTATGTATAAGATCCATTCAACTACTTTCATTAATTATGTTTTCATTTATAATTTTTAACTATTAATGTTGTCCTAAAATTTTCAAGTGCCTTTGTTTTAGCTTGCCACTTGGCTTAACCACATGTTTCACTACCCTCCTTTTAATATAACTAGTATTAGTATTCGCGTTGTAACGACCCGATCGGTCGTTTTAAGCTCTAGCGCGTTTTTCGGCGGTTTGAGACCATGCGCATCTTCACTTCAGGTATTATGACTTGTACACCTGGTCGGAATTGAACGGGAAGTTCGGAGTTGATTTGGAAAGGGAATTCTTATTTTGGAAGCTTTAAGTTGAAAGAATCGACTAAGATTTGGATTTTTGAGTAACAACCTCGGAATCGGGATTTGGAGGTTCCGACAGGTTTGTATGATGATTTTGGACTTGGGCATATATCCGGATCGGGTTTTGGATGACCCGGGACCGTTTCGGCGCGTATTGTGGAAGTTACAATTTTTGGAAGAATTTCATGAATTTGGGTTGAAGTGCATTTCAATATTATCTATGTCCGTTTGGGATTTTGAGTCTGGGAATAGCTCTGTATGGTGATTCTTGTATTAGGAGCGCGATCGCAAGTGGATTTGGAGGTCTGTGGGTCATTTTGGAGTCATTTGGCTAAAGTTATGAATTTGAAGGTTTGGAGAAGTTTGACCGGAATTGGATTTTTTATATCGAGGTCGGAATCCAATTCCGAAAGTTGGAATAGGTCCTTAATGTCAAGTGCTACTTGTGTGCAAAATTTGAGGTCAATTGGACAGGATTTGACAGGTTTCGGCATCGAATGAAGAAGTTCGAAGTTCTAAAGTTCGTCAAGTTTGTTGGGGTGAGATTCGCGATTTTAGCGTTGTATGATGTGATTTGAGGCCTCGAGCAAGTCTGTATTATGTTTTTAGACTTGTGTGGTATTTGGTTTGGAGCTCTGGGGGCTCGGGTGAGTTTCGAAGTAGCTTCAGAGAGTTTTGTGAAGAAATTTGATTGTTGGTCCTGGTGTGATCGCAAATGCGACGTAATGGTCGCAAATGCGATGATCGCATTTGTGAGGGAGGGTTCGCATTTGCGAAAGGTGAGAATTTTTTGAGGGGTTCGCATTTGCGAGAAATTTGACGCTTTTGGTCGCAAATGCGACCTAAGCATGGACAGCTTGGCTTCGCATTTGCGATGCTTTTGTCGCAAATGCGACGTTTGCGTCTGAGCCAAGGGCTTTTATTCCGAGAGTTAGCCCATTTCCCTCATTTCCCACTTGGTCTTAGGCGATTTTTGAGAGCATTTGAGAAGGGTTTCCATCATCATCAATAGGTAAGTGATTTCTTCTAGTTATGGGTTAAATGCAAGGATTATATATGGATTTAAACATGTAAAATTGTAGAAATTTTGGGATTTCGAAGAAAAACCTAGAAATTGGTATTTTTGGATTTTGACCACGAATTGGGGCATAAAATTTGAAATAAATTATATATTTGAGCTCGTAAGGTTATGGGTAAACTTTATCTTCAAAAGTTTTCGAAATCCGGGCACGTGAGCTCGAGGGTGATTTTAACAACTTTTCGATGGGGTTAGGAATTATTGTAAATTGGATTATAATGAGTAATTGAGTGTATATTAATGGGTTTGCATAATTATTGGCTAGTTTTGGGGCGTTGTGCATTGATTTGAGTCATCGGAAGGGCGTGGAATGCCGGTTATGGAACTTCAGAGCGAGGTAAGTCTCCTTTCTAACCTTGTAAGAGGAAAATTTTCTCATAGGTGAATTTATATAACATGTGATTATTTGTGGGGGACTATGTACGCACGAGGTGACGAGATTCCGTACGTAATGACTATTCATGTTATGTCCGGGTAGTTTTAGGGTTTACACCATGCTTTATGAACACTGTTAATTGATTATATGAACTATTTGTATTGGATGGAAATTCATTTCAAGATCTTAAGAATTTTGAAGGTTTCAAGTAAATTATCATTTTAAAAGATTGAGGAAAAACATGTTATGTTTATATGTAACCGCTTTGCAATTATCTTCCGCGAGCGGGGTGATCCTTTCCACTACTCTCATGGGAGCGGGACGTTCGCCTCGGCAGGTTAATAGATGCATTATGGTACACGTCGTTCGACCCTTCGGCAGTGCACATTTTATTATGTTTGATCGGGCAGTACGACCTCGACATGATTTGCGCATGCTTGTAATGCTTGCTTGAGATTTACAAAATTGATATTTCCTCTCTGGCCTGAGATAAATTGATAAAACGATGAAATATAAATCTCTGGAAATCTAATGTTATTAATGGAATTGTTTACCTGCTCCAGGACTTATGAGTTTACATTTGCCTTATAAAATCCATGATTTTTCACATTATTAATATATTACTATTGAACCATTAGTAAGTGTCGAAGCCGACCTCTCGTCACTACTTCTTCGAGGTTGGATGGAATACTTACTGGGTACACTTTTTTTTGTACTCATACTACACTTGTTGTGCATTCTTGTTGCACAGACACATGTACGACTAGTGATCTAGTCAGGCGTAGAGGCATGGTTGATACGGAGACTTAGGTGAGCTTCACCTCTCGAGACGACCCGCAGCCAGCAGAGTCTCCTTGAGAGTATTGTATCGTATCTTTTCTTTTTTGTCCAATTTGTATTCCGGACAGTTATTATATTACATCTGTTTCCTAGAAACTGCTCATGCACTTGTGACACTGGGTCCTGGGATGACCATGGGATTGTTCATATTTAAATTTTAAGCATTTCTAATTATTCTGTAAAGATTATCTTTTATTAGTAAAATTGACGAAAAATTATAGTTTTCAACAATTTTTAAAACAAGGACTAAGTTAAGCATTTATGGTCGGTTTGCCTGACAGCAGTGTCTGGTTCCCTCACGACCCTTAGTGGGTTTTGCGTCGTGACAACATGGTATTAGAGCACTAGGTTCCCCTAGGTCTCACGATTCATGAGCTAGTCTAGTAGAGTCTTGCGGATCGGTACAGACACGTCTGTACTTATCTTCGAGAGGCTACAGGGTCGTTAAGAGCACTTCCCTTCTTGATTTCCTCATCATGCGATTAGGTCCCTTTGAGGCTTATTCCTTCATTTCCCTTCCATTCAATCTTATTTGACGTGAAGCGCTGGTTATAAATCGGGAAGTGAGTAATTGTAATGGTACTACAGATGTGGTGCGGGATGTTTCTCCTTGCGTGGTTGTTTGGGCTATTGTCGTTGCCTTGCGGAAGGATATTTGCCGTATCTATACTTCTGAGATCTTTGAGGGTATGCACATGTTGCTATGATACTTATGAACATTTATCTTGCAGTATTTGTGTGATCGTAGGATGCTTGCCTATGTTTCGGGGCAGTGAATGACTTGAAAGGAGGTTTACTCATACCACGATTCAGAGATTCGGTATTTTATTTCCGGTGGAGGAAAGGCAATCAGACTATAAATGTTTAGGTTTGGGTTGATAGGGTAACGAGACTTGGTGTTTTCAAGTGTCGTGGAATTTTCATCTACGGGGTGATGTCGTCGTCCTCAATTGTATGTGTTACGTTCGCCGATGTTATGATCTTCTATAATTCGCCTTTGGGGCAGGATATTGTGAGATAGTACGGGAGAAGAGGCTGCAAAAGATCACGGGGTACGGTGGTTCAGGATTGAATGGGTATTTCTAATGCTGACGGCTCGAGAAGGAGGATCTCCAGAAAGGGTTGAAGTTAGTAGTGATCTATCAATGCAAGTGCTACAGAGATAGATATTGATCTAAGGCAACAACTGAGCAGCAAAGGAGGAGGAAGGACATGCAGGGAGTGTCAGGCGGTGGTTAAACTTCTAGAAGGCCAAGCGTGAGAAGCAAGAGTCGAATGGTTACTTAAAGTAGTGGGTTTGACCAAAGTGGGAGAGTGGCAGAGTAGCATATGGGTTTAGTGGCAGGATAACTACACACCTTAAGGAAAGTTTGGAATGATTAGGGAATATTAGTGGACGACGATTGTGTCTATGGGCCTAATTTGAAATATCGACTATCATATGGCGGGAGATTTGATGCAACAGAAAGGATTTGATACAATCGGTGAATGAGCACAGGCTCAGGATGGGTTATGGATATCGTAGTGATTGTATCCTGCACGGCGACGTTGGAAGATGTCGACATGTAATTTCCTCAGGTGGGTTATCTCTTGTGGGCAGGTTAGCGGTCGCGTGGTTGGCGAAGCTTCTGTGAAGAATTCTACTGACTATCCAGCAAGAGGTCGAATATGTGAATGTTGATAGAGATGCAGAGTGTTCATGAAATGCTAACGGAAGGATCTCCAGGAATCTGGAAAGTTGGTGGTGCAAGACCAGTTCAGCAATGAAAAAAAAATCTTGGTGGGTTCCATAGTTGTGTAATAGTAGCTTCAAGCCAAGTGGGAGAGTCTCACTGCCTACGGTTGGATTACATGGTCGTCTATTTGTGAGATTTCTGGTTATTAGCATATTGATGGGTTATTACAGCTAAGGAAAGAGAACATAAGTAGTAATTTGAGCAAAGGAATTGATAGAGGTGTGCTATAGTTGGCCTTATCGACTCATGTTCGGGCCTTGGGAAAATTTAGGGCTTATGCTTCGTACAAAGGTGATTTACAAGGGAAGTGATTCAGCCGAGTGCTTCATTGAGATGGGTGTTCATGTGCCAGTGGAGCCTTGGAGTTGATTATATTTGGGACCAAGCCAGAGTGGGTGACTCTCAACAACGATCTTAGAAAATTCAAAGGTTAAAATGCGGTGCCTAAGGATTTCAAGCTCGCGGTATGGTTAAGAATCGAGCTTTTGTAGAGGATTGTGATAAGAGGCTTGGAATGTTCTATGATATTTTTGACTTACAGAGTAGCATTTGGAGGAAAATGACTTCGGATTCGTAGAGGAATTTTCAGATTAGGTGTACCAGTAGAAATGCGAATGTGCGTGCAAGGAAGGTATGAGATGGTTCGTGGCATTTGAGACAGCATGGTCTCGTGATACAAGGTCACCCAGGATGTGTCATGACCCAAAATCTATTAAAGGTTGTGATGGCTCTAGACACCACTGTTAGGCAAGCCAACACTAAATACTAAATTTAAGTCTCATTTTAGTACTTCTGAAAACATAAATTTCCTTCAATTTAACTAGTAACAAACGAACTTCAAAGAATAATATTAACGTTTTCAAATTACAATACTGAACATCCCATAATCATCCCAGAACCCGGTGTTACAAGTGCATGAGCTTTTGCTAGGAAGTAAATTAAAATACAACAACTGTCCGGAATATAAATTTGGACAGAAAGGAAGATACAAGTACTCTGAAGGAGATTCTGCCGGCTGCGGATCGTCTCATAAAATGCAGCTCACCTAATTCTCATATCAACCACGCCGCTGCACCCAAAAATCCATTATCCATGCATATACATGTACATCAAAATGTGCAACAAGTGTAGTATGAGTACGAAAACAACGTGTACCCAGTAAGTATCTCGCCTAACCTCGAAGAAGTAGTGACGAGAGGTCGACTTCGATACTTACTAAGGGCCAATAATATGATAATATAAAATTCTATTAAGCATGATATACAACAATAGGATTCAGAATAAGAAATAATTGAACAAGTCTTCACCATATTTAAGATCTTAAACCACTTCCTCCCTTTAAAACACATAATCACACAAATAATGAATTTATACTAATTATAAAAGGGACTTCCAGTCCTATTATCACACACACAAATACCACCGAGGACGTTCGGTCCGATCCAACATAAATGTAAATCGTACACTACCAAGGGTCAAACGACGGGAACCATAGATGCATCTATTACCACGCTCGCGAATCATCCATGCGATGCGGTCAAACATAAATTTAAAGAAATACCCCGTTCGCGAATCATTCATGCGACGCGGTTAAACATAAATTTAAAAAAATACCTCGCTCGCGAATCATACCTGTGATGCGGTAAAATATAGTTTAAAAGAATTACTCCCGCTCGTGAATCATACATGCGACGCGGTAACATATAGTTAAAAAGAATTACCCCCGCTCGCGAATCATACATGCAACGCGGTAAAATATAGTTTAAAAGAATTACCCCCACTCGCGATTCATACATGTGACGCGGTAAAAATATAGATTTCTCAAGTTATTAAAGCATTCTTCCATTCTTTTCAAAATATGAAATTTTAATGAAAACTTTCAAGATCCTGATTTTTATAACAATTTCGACTCCTGTAAAAAGTATTTAATAAGCATACTCAATCCTGCTATTTCTCAAGGCAAACAATAAACATAAATCAATAATAACATCAACAAGGCATGATGTAAGCCTAAAACTGCTTGGACATAGGCATGAGTAGTAGTTATGTACGGGCTCTCATCACCTCGTGCGCACGTAGCCCCACAAATAGAAGCACATAATAATTTAGTTCACCTATGAGTTTAATTCTCTCTTACAAGGTTAGAAAGGAGACTTACCTCGCTCCGAAGTTCCATAGCCGACTTCTAAGCCTTTCCAACAACTCTAAATGATTTCCAAACCTAGTCAATAAATGTGCAAACCCATAAGAATACACTATAATACTCACGACAATTCAATTTAAACAATTTCTCAACTCCGCTCGAAAAGTTGATAAAATCACCCTCGGGCCCATATGCCCGGATTCCGAAAATTTTCGAAGATAAACTTTACCCACAACCTCACGAACTCAAATATATAATTTATTCCAAATTTCATGTCCAATTCCGTGGTCAAAATCCAAAAATACCAATTTCTAGGTTTTCTACCAAAAACCCCCAAGTTTTCTCTAATTTTTCATGAATTTCAATGTTAAAAAAAATAATATATATATATATATACATATATATATATATATAATCCAAGTATTTAACTTGCAATATGTGGGAATCACTTACCTTGACATGGAAGATGAAGATGGAGCTCCAAAATCGCTCTTAGGTCGCTCCCATGGAGGAAATGAGATGAAATGAGCCAAACCCATTTTTGCAAACTTATACACTGCCCAGGCGATCCGTCATTGCGTTCGCGGTCCCACCAATGAGTTCGCGATGAACAAATTTCTCAAAAGTCATTTCCAAACTCTTCTCAGATAGCCTCTAGTATAATATCCATAACTTTTTTGTAAAAAGCTTCAAATGATAAATGGTTTGATGTTTTGAAAACTAGATACCAGTATATAAAACTTTTACGTTTTGGTCATCTCCCAATTCCTTATAGACTTTGATATATAAGCTGCCAAAGTCAGCCATGTGCAACACAAATGTCTTCTTCATCTTCCCGGACAGCTTGTAGTCTACCAGCCATAACTCTTTGTACATAAATCCAAATGCAAAATGGATTACCTTTCTTTAAACTATACACAAAGGGATACAATTTTTATTTTTGGATAATTTTTAAATTCCTTATAGATTGTGAGATATGAGCCTCCGTATTCAGACCAACGTAACAGAGATTTTCTTCTTCGCGAACTCGAAGAACAAAATCCCTGAAGCCAAATCCTTCTCCGCGAACGCGAGAGGATCCTCGCGAACGCGAAGAACAACACCAGACACCAGCATCAGCTATTGCAAAACAGCCCGAAATAATCCGAAACTACCCCGAAACATACCCGAGACCACTAGGGCCCCGTCCAATCGCACAAATCAGTCCCATAACACAACACGGACTTGCTCAAGGCCTCAAATCACATCAAACAACATTGAAATCATGAATCTCACCCCAATTCAAGCTTAATGAACTTTAGAATTTTGAACTTCTACATTCGATTCCGAAACCTATCAAATCACGTCTGATTGACTTCAAATTTTGCACACAAGTCACATTCGACGTTATGGACCTACTCTAACTTCCGAAATCGAAATCCGACCCTGATATCAAAATATCCACTTCTGTTCAAACTTCTTAAGACCTTCAAATTCTAAATTCCGCCAAGTGACTCCAAAAAGACCTACTGACCTCCAAATCTACTTCCGTACGTGCTCCCAATACCAGAATCACCATACAGAGCTATTCCCAGACTCGGAATCCTAAACGGACATCGATAACATTGAAATGAACTTCAACCCAAATTTATGAAATTCTTTCAAAAATCCAATCTTCCACCATAGGTGCCGAAATGCTCCCGGACTATCCAAAACCTGATCCAGACATAAGCTCAAGTCCAAAATCATCATACGAACCTACTGGAACCTTCAAATCCTGATTCCGAGGTCGTTTACTCAAAATCAACCCTTGGTCAGATTCTTCCAACTTAAAGCTTCCGCAACGAGAATTCTCTTTCCAAATCCTCTCCGAGCTTCCCGAATTAAAACCTCGACCGCGTGTGCAAGTCATAAAATATATAAAAATGTAATTACTGCTCAATTATAAGAGGATTTTAGTTATGGAATATAAAAGAGAATAATTAACTAATTAACTTGTAACTGAAAATCACACTGATTATATAGGTTGTCATTTTGCCCCGATTCAGATCAAACAAAATCAATTGGTTTAAAGATTATTCCAAGCGTTGAAGTGTTTGTGCTGATAATAATGGAGAGCGAATGATGGTGTATGCTTCAAGGGCAAAGCTTTTCAAGGAGTACGAGTGTACGACAAAGAGGTACATAGAGAGAGATCTGATGATCCTGATATTCTAACCACAATATTCTTACTAATTTTCCTTTCTTTGTTACATATTCCCTTTTAAATGACATTTGGAGTTAATCTTTTCTACTTTGTCTACATGGTGGGGGTCACGATCTTAAATCTCAAGAATTGGAGAGCTCGACAAGTATATATTTAAACTGCAAAAAGATTTTTAGATATATGGATTGTGAATTTTAACAATCGTGGCATAATTTTATTTGTCAAATGGTGGGGCCTCATCTTTTTGTGATATTTCTTGGTGGATTATATTCAAGCTAAGTGTCTGTTTATGAAAAATGACTTTGTTTATTGGAATATAAATTATGTGTTTTCCTTTATATATATATATATATATATATATATATATATATATATATATATATATATATATATATATATATATATATATATATATATATATATATATAAACGGGCAATAGAAAAGTGAGGTGATATTTCTCTTTGACCAGAATTGGTATTTATTTTTTTTTTTGTAAATTTTTTGGCCTTTGTCTTTTATATTTCCCTCAAATATTTGCTGCAGAATTAAGACACTCTATTAAAAATCAATAATTGTCTACAATGATTGCTCAATGACATGATTGTACGTATTCCTCTATCTATGCTCACAAGCCTAAAAGCCAAACAACAAATCCATGAGATTATCATATTAGCAGCATTTTTCATGTTGTTATTTTGTTTGCAAAGCTATAAAATCAAAGAATACTGTGGAGCCAATTGATAAATACATGAAGTGTCACGACCCAATTCCATCTTAGGTCGCGATGGTGTCCAACGCCGATGTTAGGCAAGCTAATACTAATCAGCTAGCGAATCCTGTTTATTTTACCAAAAACATTTTCTACATTTACTCAGCTTAAATTAAGAAGCATTCAAAAATAATGAATCATTAAGGCAAGTTAAATTGAAATAATCAAAAGAAGTCGAATTAAGTAAATTCATTCCAAAAGAATAGTCTACCAATGTGTGTGTCAGGAACTAGTGTCACAAGTATGTTGGCATCTAGTAGAATATACAAAAGAATATAACTACTCTACTGTCTGAAACAGAATGCACAGCAAATAACAAAAGAGAGACTCCAACATGTTGCTGAACGGCATCAGAAAAGGAGCAGCTCACCATGGAATCTCGGTCCAGATATCAAGAGCGTGCTACGGACGGGTAGCTAGGTGCACTTGCCTCAGTTCCTGTACAGTTAAGTACAGAATCGTAGTATGAGTACATAAATAATATGTACCCAGTAAGTATCCCGCCTAACCTCGAAGAAGTAGTGATGAGGAATCGACTTGACACTTACTAGGGTCAAACATTATATTTAAGAATGAGGTTAAGCATAAATATCAAGATTTAACAACAGAAAATGTCAAGTCTTTCCATAAATGTATGTATTTCAATTTCTATCATTTCAGTTGACAATTTATTTCCAAGGCATTTAAGCAGTTAAAATAACGAAAAAATTCCAAGCAGTAGCATGCGCATATAATGTCGAGGACGTACAGCCCGATCCAACAAAATAATAAATGTGCATTGCCGTAGGGTCGAACGGCGCGAACCATAGATGCATTTATTACCCCGCTCACGAATCATACATGCGACGCGGTCAAAATATAAATAAAAGAGTTACTCCACTCGCGAATCATACATGTGACGCAGGTATTCATACATACACACCTTCAAACAGCCAATTCAAGACTTCATTAAGGGAAAATTATTCAAGAAATGACAACTTCTCTTT
>MDKI01161510.1:0-31604 GCA_005239505.1 Nicotiana paniculata
AATCGATAAGTAATTATCGATAAGGGTCAAAATCAAATCGATAAATCGAATGCACACCCCTACACGTATATGTCTTGATACAGTCGAGCATCATGACACCGAGCGAGTCCTTCGACAGTTTGGTCAACGCCAGCTTATACCTATTCTGCCCACTTGGCATTCCACACATTACCAACGAGATGATGTTGCAAGGTCGACCAGACATACATGGCCTGGCTAGAGGCCTAGATAGAGGATTGGGATCAGAGGTATGGCCTGATTCTGGAATACCCTCCACATGACCATTTGGATGGGGAGAATGAGTACATGGGATGGTGTCACAGTGTTATTCGCCTTCTGATCAAGAATCCTGTTCATCGCTCTGGTGGTCGGTACGTTCCTTACGCCGGGAGGCATGAGGCAATCGTATGTTATTTGTTATACTTACTTGTAATGTTACATTACTTTAACATCCTTACTTAATTAATATGTTATATGCTATGTAGGCTATTGGCTTACACCGGTTCAACCAGTTGGGACTAGAGATGCTACACGCAACGAAGCGGTAGTTGAGCACGGGCTTGGTCTTCGAGTTGCTGATCTTGCTGCTGACACTTTGAGGCATGCGCGAGAGGATGTGCGCTTAGGTTACGAGGCTGCATATGTGCTGCCTGAGGAGTACCATCATGGGCCACACGTGTCCCCATAATGTGGTAGACGCAGCAGGCATGGCCAGAGAAGAAGGGGTGGCCCACGTGGTCGTGGTGGTTGCCGAGAACGGTGTCCCCAGCAAAGGGGCGTTGAGGCACCCATGGAAGATATTAGAGATGATCAGCCGGGTGACTACCCTGAGCCACACGATGCTCCTCATGATATGCCGTCATTAAGCTTTCAGCTGTCACCAGGGACTTCACAATTGAACGCATTATTTCCAGTGTTGATCGCAGGCACCACCATTACGCTGAATGATTAGGATAAGTATTTTCCTGATCGTCCAGAACCATCGGGGGTTGCTGAAGATCGTCCGATACAAGAGGTGCATAGTGGGAGACGACTGAGTTATGGCTTTTTAGTGAGGGATGCTGAGGATATTTCAGGCACAAATAGGGGGACATCACATCGGGTCAAGACGTCACAACCTTCATCTACTCCTCTGCACCTCAGAGTTCCCACAGAGCATTGTGTGGCTAATCAGGCGCAAGTTTGTTTGTATTACTATTATTTCAATTTATTTTTACCTTATAGATTAGTCAGTAATATCTAAAGTGTATATATTTTTTTTAAAGATATCTTCATCACCTGTCATAGAGGCCACATTGTGCGATACTCGCTTGCCAGAGATGGATGATCTTATTCAGGAGCCCGCTGAGACCATGGTATGACTATTCTATAATTTATATACTAAAATATCTTATTATTTTTCAGGTTACAGATGGCCCAACAACTGCTTCTACTGAGCCTGCATGTCACGACCCAAAGTCCACTATAGGCCATGATGGTGCCTAACGCCACCGTCAGACAAGCCAACAGTGATTAATCAACTTAGTTACTAATTTTATTAAATCCCATTAAACAAATAGAGTAAAATCTGGTACTCGTAGATCACTTGTGATTTTATTTTTCCAATTTTCGTATAAAATATAAATTACACGGTGAAATGATAATACTTACGTGATTCACAATAATGACATCCAAAACCCGGTGTCACAAGTGCATGCACATCTACTAGAAAATATAATAAAATACAACATCTCCCTGGAATACAAGTTAGACTGGAGAATTTAAATAACTATGATGGAGACTCTGTATGCTGCGGATCGTAACATGGAATGCAACTCAACGTAAATTCCCCATAATAGCTGCACCTTTGCGCCCCAAAGACCACCATACATATATATACCTGCACATAAGGGCAGCAAGTGTAGCATGAGTACATAAATCAACGCGTACCCCGTAAGTATCTAGCATAACCCCGGAGAATTCTAGTGATGAGGGGTCGACATCGACACTTACTAGTGGCCCGATATATCTTAAGTGGCCCGATATATCAAGTGCAATAGAAAGTAAACAAGTCCGAGGCATGGTAAATAAACAGGGTAAGAAGATGATATAGGTACGTGGTGCGAACCTCCCCTGAACAGTAAAAACAAGCTCTTATATATCGATCACCTCCTCAACTGGAGTATATATGTAAAATGATCGTCCCAACTCAAATCATGAAAACTCATGGATACGATGGTTTCTTACCAAATATTACGCACGAGGATGCCGAGGCGAACGTCCCAATACCATAAGAGTGTTTCATGAAGTTGCTGAGGCGAACAACCTAATCCCATAAGAATATGATACTGCCGAGGCGAACAACCTGATCCCATAAGAGTATGATGCTGCCGAGGCGAACAACCCGATCTTATAAGAATATGATACAACCAAGGTGAGCGGCCCAACCCGATAAGAATATGATGCTGCCGAGGTGAACGGACTGATCCCATAAGAATATGATACTGCCGATAAGAACGGCCCAACCCCATAAGAATATGATACTTCCGAGGCGAACGACCCGATCCCATAAAAATATAATTCTGCCGAGGCGAACAACCTGATCCCATAAGAGTGTGTGATAATAATCATGCCGAGGCGAACAACTCGATCCCATTATAATAAGAAGCTTTAACGGGTCCTTGAACCCACTCACGAATAAACGTGTGAGTTATGAAATTTAAGGAAGGTTTTCGATGAAAACGCACAATACAGGAGAAATATGTAAGGGGAGCACAATTATTCTGCGGATAAATTAAGTAGCTCATCAAATCTCTACAATAGCAAGTGTGTCACTCTACGCAAGCCTAGTCTCATGTAGTAATGCGAAATAAAGGAATTAAACAGGCAAGGATAACTCAAATGGTAAAATTTAAGCATGGCGTGAACCTAAGTCTACCTGGACATAATCATGAATTCTAGCACACACACGGACACTCGTCACCTCATACATGCATATCTCCCACAACATGTAGCATGTAACAAGGATGACACCTACGGGTAAATTCCCCCTCACAAGGTTAGACAGGAGACTTACCTCGCTCCGAAGTTCCATAACCGACTCCAACGACTCTCTAGCACCTCAAACCAATGCCCATCGGTCCGAAACTAGTCAAATGATGTGCAAACCAGTAAAAATGTACTCTAATACTCATAGTTAATCAATTTATAACAGTTCTCAACTACGCTCGAAAAGTCAACAAAATCAAACCTCGGGCATATGTGCCCAGATTTCGAAAATTTTCGAGATGAACTTTACCCATAACATTAATCAATATTCGATTGATTGGTCTGAGGTTATCGACAAAAAAGATTTGTCTAAGCCACTTCGTTTCTTTTTGTCCAAGTCACTTCTACCCTACAATATAGGGTAAAAAAGCCAAAATAAGTGATTTTAGACCTTATAAAAAATAACCTTGCCAGGGTAAGGAAGAAGGGGGGAACAAGCACACTTGGAGAGCACAATAAGACAAAGAGTTGTATGTTGCATTCGAGAAGGATGTCGTTTGTTTTCCCATGGATTCAACAACAGTTCGAAAGGTTGTCCTATTCAGGAATCTCCGAATCTATGCTTATTTTCAACTCCCCGAAGCTAACGGGAATGGAATATCAGTTGGATGGTCAGGGTATTCTTGAAATAAACAACTCTCACACACTCCCTTTACAAAAAAAAATCAATAGACCAAGCACTACACTTAGATTTATTGTATTTGTTGCTAAAATATCGGTATTAACACCCAAACTCCAAGCCGATGGCTAGTAGCCCAAAGAGACGAAAAAATCGGTTACGTTTTTCATATGGTCTCCTCTTACAGATGAACTCAAATATATTATTTATTCCTAATTCTATTTCAAAAATCATGGTCAAAATAAAAAATTATCAAGTTTTAGGTTTTTCGCCAAAAATCCTACAATTTCCTTGTTAAATCTTTATAGAATCCATGTAATTAACTTGAAATGTGTGGGAATTATGTACCTTGCCATTGATGATGAAAGTCTCGCCTTTAAGATCTCCAAAATCACCCAACCAAATGAAAATGTGAGCGAAATGGGTTAAGTCGCGAAATGAAGTCTTAACAACATTCCCAAGCCTCGCATTTGTGACATGAGAATTGTAAATGCGAATGTCGCAAATGCAAAATTGGCATCACAAATGCGAAGGCCGACCAACACTTCCTGAGTCACAAATGCTACAAAAAGCCTCGCAAATGCGACATATTGCATTGCAATTGTGGAGACGCCTCAATCGCAAATGCGGTTAAATTGTTTGAAAATGGCAATTCCCTCGCCCAACCCATCTTCACGAAAGCGAGAAATATCTCGCAAATGCGATGAAAACCTCACAAATGTAATAATAGTGCACCAGAACCAGCTGAACCTCTACAAACTCCTCAGAAACGCACCCACAACTCATTCGAGCCATCGGGGATCCAAATCAAACATCCACATAAGTCTAAAAACATAATGTGAACTTAATCGCGCGATCAAAACACCAAAATATTTTCTAGAATCACGAATCGGACGCCCAAAATGCATAAAAATCACAATGAACTTCAAGAATTTCTAGAATTGCAACCAATCGTCCGAACCACATCAAATCAACACCGAATGACACCAAATTGCAGGCAAGTTCCAAATGACGAAAAAGACCTATTACAAGTCTGAACCCAAAATATGAACCTGATAGACTTAAGTCAAACTGCTTACCTCCGAAAATACGAGTAACAAATTAAATTTGATTTGTAGTTTTAAAGATATGTGATCTATTCCAATATTAGTGAATAAACAAGTAATATTAAGTATAAATGAGAAGAATCGATGAACCAAACCAGTGTTGCTAGTACGATAGGGACCTCGAGCTCGATATTCTCGGAGGCCTCGAAGTGAGTTAAGAATAATAAAGTAATAACAATAAAGTGAGAGCAATAAAGCTGAGGAAAAATTCTGGAGCACAATAAAGTAAGATAGAATATTCTTTTGCCAGCAGTGACATCATCTTTACAAATTATTGGGGTCCCCTTTATATAGGAGGGGAAAACCCTAATATGGTACATTTCTATTTAGGGCAAAGGATTCTATTGGTACAACTGTATAACTACCTAGTACGGATTTGTACTAATTCATACAAATCTTATCCAAAATTTATGCTTTGATCTTTGTGCCTTTGAGAGATTCCCGCTCTTTCTTGAGTATCATCGAAATGGCACTACCTCAAGGTAGACCGTGCCAGGCCTCCGATTCATTCCCCCGAGGTGTGCATGTTTTACCCAGACCTGATCCCTGCTTCGAGTTGCCCGAACTCGAGCTCGGTGTTCGATTAAGACATCAAAATCGGGCTCTCCGATTTCGACTGTATACAGATAGTCCCCGTGTTTCTTAGAATGAAAATATAAGAAACGGTTCGATTCATGACTCTCCGATGCCCCAACCGTGACATCAGACTCGTGAGGTCAGCGATTGGCGTGATTGAAAGGTCGTGCAAAGGTCACATTTTCACAGTTTTCGAAAAGCCATAAATTAAAAGCGGCTTTTGGACAACCATTTAGCTTCCCCAACACGCACAAGTGGCCTCTATAAGTAATTCAACTCATTTCTTTGCAAAACTTTACTCTCTTCACATATTCAAGCCTATTGTTTCCTCATTCTCTCTTCGTTCATACCTTTATTGTGCCCATTTTACCATAAGCTTTCTCTTTTTTCCTCTAAATTCACAGTAGTAATGACAAAAACTTCCAAAACAGTTCCACAAAAAGAGAAGGCTTCTTCGTCTTCTCGCACATCTAAGAGTAAAATGGCGATACCTCCTCGTATTAAAGAGTGTACCCCGGACCTTGTGATACGTATTTCGATTTTAAAATTGATAGACCAGCTTCGATCTCGGGTCGATACGAGCCTATGTCTCGGTATATCAGCTTGATAACCGAACTCGAACAGGTGAAGGCAGATTCCCGTTTGGCGGATACGGTGGACGTGGAGATCCCTTCACCCGAAGAGGATATCACCACTTACAAAGCGGGGTACCTAAGTGTGTATACCCACCTATCCAATTTACGCCCCGTGGATCCTACTCTACCTCTCCTAGATCTAGTGATTCTCGACTTCTGTTGACAGTACCAAGTGACGCTAGGCTAAATTTACCCTTCCTTTTGGAAATTTTTTCACTTGATCAGGTACTTCTCGAGCAAGGTCGAGGGAATGTCTTTTACCCTCGACCATATGATCAGGATATACAGCCCTCGTCTCTATCGAGGTGGCCTGATAAAGTTGCAACGTTGATCGTCGAAGTGTTTTTTCTCCAGTATCGACAAAAATAAAGACCGAGGGTGGATGAGTCGCTTCGTTCGAGTTAGGACCTCTGACCTGATTTCTGATGAAAAGATGCCGTTCCCAGAGGAGTGGAAAATCAAGCATAAGTGGCTTATCGAGTGTGTTTCATAATTTTGATATTCCCGTTTTCTTTTAAACTAACTCCCTTTTAATGATGCACCCACCGTTTGGTATCCATGTGCGGTTGTGGACCTCCCGGGCTGGGTTCGGAAACTGGCTTCCACTTCCTCATGCCGAGCGCGTCTGGAGAAAATTGGCCAAAGGCCGATGGGAGTCCAAAAACCACGGTGAGCTTTCATTATTTGCATCTCTTAGCGAAATTCTCTTAAGAAAAATACTTAATTTTGCATTTGTGAGGGCCTCGGAGATGCTGTTTCGATGAGGCCTCCCCCAGCCGTGAGGAAGAAACCCCAAAACCTTCCAAAGACAAGAAAAGGAAGAGTGTGTCTCCGGTGAACTCTCCGAACCCAAAGAAAACCAAAGTCTGAAAGTCTAAGGCCGATACAGTGGCCTTAACTCTGAAAATTGCCGAACGTTTTCTTGCTAAGGACGAAGAGGGAGACGATGCTGAGGGCGAAGATGATGATCGCCATTTGGTGATTCGGAGGAGAGGAAGCACCGATGATCCAAAGTCTGCTGAACCAAGGGATGCTGATGTGGTTCAGTCTCATGCTGAGGAGGTCTCTGAGGGGAGCTCGAGCAAAGTCCTCGAGCTGACCAGTGACAAGAAAGCACCTTACACCATAGGTCACTTGATTGATGAACCCGAAGAGCCAAACTCTGAGGTGCCTCGAAGGCGGGAGAATGCTCCGATTGAACCATTCGGGGTGATTGATGTGGACGACTCTCCGCCAGACCCGTTGTTCTCTGTAGGGAAAATACGGGATGCCAAAATATGAAGACTCTCGATGTGGGAACATCCCACGGGGAGAACGACATCTTCGGAGAATGCCTTGCATGGATCAATTTGGTGGAGTAACTTTCGGAGAAGCTTAAGAACAAAGAGGTTGAAACCCTCGGGTGGAAGCAAAATATGGACCGTCTGGCCTTCGTGAAAGATACTCTTCCGGAAAAACTGGCCTCGGTGGAGCACCAGCTTCAGAGTGCAAAAAAGGAGAGCCGTGACTTTAAGGAGCTTCACACTGAGACGACCGCTGAATTAGCTAAGGTAAAGTCCGAAGCTAATGCATTCGTGTCCTCATATCGAACTGATGCTGCTACTGCTAATTCTTAGGCTCTGGAGATATCTGCAGTGGCCGAGCTCAAGTTTAAATGTGCCATCAATCATGCTAAGCTGGAGTCTCGAAGGCATACTCTCAAGGAGGTGCATGCTAAAGGCTTCGACCTTTCCGCCGGAATCGAGAAGGTAAATGACCTGGAAGAAGAGCCAGCGAGAGTGAGGGAGACGAAGGCGCCTCCGAGAGTGAGGGAGACGAAGGCGAAGTCCCTGAGGAGGAGGAGGAGAGGGCCCCCGAAGATGAGGCTACCGAAGATGTAACTTTAGTCGATACTGCCTTCGAGCAAGTGACCCCGAGAGTAGATTAGGTTCTTTTGTTTTCTTTCTTTTGTGTAAGGGCCCTGTGTGGGGGTCTTGTAAATGTACCTTTGAATCATCTTTTGAATATACAAAACTTTTTCGATTCATCTTATTTTCGTGTTAAATTCTGTTTTGTCAAAATTTGGTGTTGTAGACAATCGGTCCGCCTATTGGGCTTAGAATATAATACCCTTAGGTTTTGTGTTTGATCAAAGATCGACAATAGGTTACCTCTTAAGGTTCGATCTTCGAGCTGACCTTTTTCTTTGGTTTGACTCTAGCTCGGGGTGAAGGCTAGGTAAGGTCTCGAGCACGATGTGATTCGGCCTTTAAGTTCTCTAAATAGTGGCCCTTAGGCTCTTTAGGTTGACCCTTAGGCTCTTTTAGGCTGGGCCAATTCGGCCTCTGAAATGGCTATGATTTTTCCCTCTTTCCAACTAAAGACTTAGTGAAAATTTTGGTATGTCTTACAATGTGTTCTTTGTACTTGTTGGATTTTTTGAAGGTTCGATTGATTAGAACCTCGTCTGTAATTTGTTGTGCACCGATAATCAAATGCCTCTTGAGGTTTTTTTGAAGGCTGATATTATCGAAGCCTACGATTTATTCGAGGGTTGGTTTTATCGAAGCCCTTTATCATTTGATTTTGCCGAGGGTAGCCTGATTTTACCAGATTTTTGAAGTATTTGAAGTTCTTTAGTTTTATGTCAAAATTCAGACGTCTCCGAGCCTCATGAATTCGACCAATACCTTTTTATATGACCGTAGTCTTTTTGTATGGCCGTAGCCCTTATTCCCCGAGTATGATGGCCTTGGCCTTTATATCGAGGTGATGCCTCTTTGAGGTCTTATGAGTTTGAGTATGACTTTTTGAGGTCTTATAAGTTTGAGTATGCCTATTTGAGGTCTTATAAGTTTGAGTACTCGATGACTCGATGTGCTGATTGTCGATGATAGTCCCCGAATAATCGGGGTGCGTTCGGGCTGTTTCTTGTAGAATTATAAGCATGAAGCTTCGTATAATAGTATACTTCTTTTGAGACACAAAGTGTTTTGATATAATAACAGTGCTTCTTTGAATAACTAATACATGCATACATTTTTTGCCGTTGGGGGCTCGACTGCTCTACATGGACACGGTTCATTTGACCGTTTGGCCCATTACATCGTTTTTCTATCGAGGCCCTCTTGACATGAATTGTTTTCTCCAAAAATGCAACCTCCGATGGTGGTGCCCTCCAGTATTCGAGGTTGATTGAAAAGAAGCCTTGAATACTTGTTGAATTTCCTTTAGTAGCATATAAGTTTTGCCTCATTAAAAACCTTTCCGGTAAAACCCATTTGGGATAAAACCCGATCTAAGGGAAAAGAGTGCAACGCATGCTTTAAAACCCAAGGTCTTCGAGTTGAGGGGTGCTCCATGTTTTCAATCGAACATTTTCAAGGGGTTAATATTAAATATAAATGAAAAACAGAAAAGGGAGAAGGTCATACCTCAACAATAGTATCGTTTCAGTAGCGATATATTCCAATTGTTTGGTAGTTGTTCGCCTTCCATTGTGCTGAGTTTATAGGATCCTTTTCTTATGATTCTGAGGACCCGGTACGGTCCTTCCAAATTGGGGCCTAATTTCTCTTCATTTGGGTCTCGAGTATTGAGGGTTATTTTCCTTAGGACCAAGTCCCTGACTCTGAAATGGCGAAGGTTTGCCCTTCTATTGTAATACCTCTTGATCCTTTGCTTTTGTGCGGCCATTCGAACTAGTGCAGCTTCACATTTTTCATCTAGTAATTCGAGGCTAGTGTTCATGGCCTCGTGGTTTGAAGCCTCGGTAGTATGCTGAAACCTGACGCTGGGTTCCCCGACCTCGACCGGAATCAATGCTTCGGACCCATACACCAACAAAAATGGGGTTTCCCCCCTTGCTTGACTTCGACGTTGTTCGATATGCCCATAGAACCTCAGGCAATACTTCTCTCCATTTCCCTTTAGCATTATTCAATCTCTTCTTCAGGATTTGAAGGATAGTTTTGTTTGTGGACTCGGCCTGGACATTTGCGCTCAAGTGATAGGGCGTCGATAACATCCTTTTGATTTTATGGTCTTCGAGGAATTTTGTCACTTTGCTGCCGATGAACTGCTTCCCATTGTCGCATACTATCTCGGCAAGTATCCCGAACTAAAATGCGATGTGGTCCCATATGAAGTCAATGACTTCTTTTTCTCTTATTTTCTCGAAGGCCTACACTTCTACCCATTTTGAAAAGTAGTTAGTCATAGACAAAATAAATTTAGCTTTACCTGGCGCCGTTGGTAGGGGGCCGACGATGTCCATTCCACATTTCATGAACGACCACGGGGATAGGACTGATGGAGTTGTTCACCGGGCTGATGGATCATTGGTGTGAACCTTTGACATTTATCGCACCTTGAAATGAACTCCTTAGTATCTTTTTCTATGCTATCCCAGTAATACCCTGCTCTAATAACCTTGTGAATCAAAGAGTCGCCACCAGAGTGGTTCCTACAGGTGCCTTAGTGGATTTCTCGTAACACATAATCGGTGTCCCCCGGTCCCAAGCATATTGCTAGTGGTCCATCGAAGGTTCTTCTATATAATATTCCATGTTCATCAAGTGAGAACCGAGCCTCTTTGGCTCGTAAGGCTCTCTCGATTCTTTTGGGTCCGAGGGGATCTTCCCATGTTTCAAGTATTTGATGTACTTATTCCTCCAATCCCACATCAAACTTTTTGAATTAATTTACGCATGGCCTTTTTCAATCATTGACCTCGAAAATTGGACGACAGTCCCTGGGACAATATCATCTTCTTCGACCGACGACCCCAAATTTGCAAGTGCATCGGCCTCACTATTTTTTTATCGAGGTACATGGTCCAATGTCCATTCCTTGAAGCGATGTAATGTCACTTGGAGTTTTTCTAAGTACCTTTGCATCCTATCTTCTCAAACCTCGAAGCTTCTGTTTACTCGGTTTACTACCAAAAGGGAGTCACACTTAGCCTCAATGACCTCCGCTCCTAGGCCCTTGGCCAGTTTGAGACATGCAATCATGGGCTCATACTCGGCCTCATTGTTAGTCAATTTTGAGGTTTTGATGGATTGCCTAATGATGCTTCTCGTAGGCAGTTTTAAAACTATACCGAGCCCAGACCATTTCACTTTCGAGGCACCGTCCGTGAAGAGGGTCCATACCCCCGATAATGTAACCATTTTTAGCAAGAGTTCCTTTTCTACTTCGGGTACGAGGGAACGCGTGAAATCGGCCATGAAGTCTGCCTAAATTTGAGACTTGATAGCCGCTCGGGGTTGATATTCGATATCATACCCTCCAAGTTTGATGGCCCATTTGGCCAATCGGCCCAATAATCGGGCTTATGCAAGATATTTTGAAGCGGGTGCATAGTCAATACACATATAGGATGACATAGAAAATATGGTTTTAATTTTCTAGATGCACTTACTAATGCAAGATAACGTTTCTAAATGTGGGTACCTAGTTTCAGCCTCTTCTAGGGTCCGACTTACATAATAAACCAGAAATTGCGTACCTTGTTCTTCTCCAACCAACACGCCACTTACCGCTACTTCAGACACGGCTAAATACAAGCAAAGTTTCTCATCCTCCTTCGGAGTATGAAGCAAGGGTGGGCTTGAGAGATACCGTTTTAATTCTTCTAAGGCTCGTTGACACTCCGCAGTCCATACGAAGTCATTCTTCTTCTTGAGCAGGGAGAAGAAATGATGACTTTGGTCCCATGTTCTCGAGATAAACCAGCCTAGGGCAGCTAACCGTCCAGTTAGCCGTTGTACGAATTTTACATTACCTACGATGGTGATTTCCTTGATGGCTTTGATTTTGTCGGGGTTGATCTCGATCCCCCTGTTCGACACCATGAAACCTAAGAACTTGCCCGAGACAACTCCATAAGTGCATTTCTTAGGGTTGAGTTTCATGTTGTACCTTCTTAAGATGTCGAATGTTGCTTGCGAATGAGTCAAATGGTCCTCTGCGCACAGGGAAATTAACTAGCATGTCATCAATATAAACTTCCATAGTTTTTCCTATCCGATGTTTGAACATTTTATTAACTATGCATTGGTATGTAGCCCCTTCATTTTTTATCCCGAAGGGTATTACGTTATAGCAATATGTATCAAACTCTGTGATAAATGAAGTCTTTTTCCTGGTCCTCCGGGTTCATTTGAATTTGATTGTACCCGGAGTAGGCATCGAGAAAAGTAAGGATCTCGTGGCCGGCCGTGGCATCGATCAATCGATCGATGTTGGGAAATGGGAAAGAGTCTTGAGGGCATGCTTTGTTCAAATCTTTGTAGTCTATACACATTCTAAGCTTGTTTCCCTTTTTAGGGACTACTACTGCATTCGCTAGCCACTCGGGATACTTAACTTCCCTAATGGACCCTATCTTAAGGAGTTTAGTTACCTCGTCTTTGATGAATGTGTGTTTTACCTTGGACTGAGGCCTCCTCTTTTGTTTTACCCGTTTAAATCTAGGATCGACGCTTAGTCGATGAGTGGTTATCTCCGGTGAGGTTCCTATCATATATAAGTGGGACCAAGCAAAGCAATCAATGTTATCAATACGGAATTGAATGATTTTTTTCTGAGTTCGAGGGTTAACACCGTCCCCAGGGATACCTTTCTTTCTGGTAGATACTCGATCAATATCACCTGCTCGAGTTCCTCGATCGTGGACTTCGTCGCATCTGAATCCTCGGGGGCGATGAAAGCTCGAGAGGTAAGAAAATCTTCCTCTTCACCCTCGACCATCTTTTCCTCGGGCTCGACCGAGGAGATAGACTGTAATTGCTATTGGACTACCTGTTTGTTTTTGTCGTTCGACTTTTCCAATGTAGACGGCGTCAATATTGGTGTCACGTCGTGGAATGCAAACATCTCCTTAGCTGCATGCTGTTCCCCATATACCGTTTTCACGCCATCTTTTGTTGGGAACTTTATCATTTGATGGAGGGTTGATGGTACTGCCCTCATGTTGTGGATCCACGGCCTTCCAAGCAAAGCATTATATCTCATGTCACCTTCGATGACATGAAACTTTGTGTCTTGTATGATTCCGGCTACATTCACTGGGATGATGATTCCCCTTTCATCATTTCAGTTGCCATGTTGAAGCCATTCAAGACTCGAGATACTAGTATGATTTGGTCAAGCAGCCCGAGCTGCTCCACGACCCTCGACCTGATTATATTTTCCGAGTTACCTAGATCCACAAGAACACATTTAACTTGAAATTTATTTAAAAGAATAGAAATTACCAGTGCATCGTTGTGAGGCTGAGATAAGCCTTCAGTGTCTTCCTCGTTGAATGTGAGGGTGTCTTTGGGCATGTAGTCCCAAGTTCGCTTCTCCCTCGTGATTGATACTATAGTGCGTTTGAATATGGGTCCCTGTGGGATGTCGAATCCTCCGATGATCATGTGAATAACATGTTGTGGTTCCTCTGGTTCATTCTTCCTGTTGGAATCTCTTTCTCTGAAATGGTTTTTGGCTCTGTCGCTGAGGAATTCTCGAAGATACCCCTCATTGAACAATCGGGCTACCTCCTCTCTTAGTTGTCTGCAGTCCTCGGTCCTGTGACCATGTGTTCCGTGATATTTGCACATTAGGTTGGTATTCCTTTGAAAAGGATCAGTTTGAATGGGTTTAGGCCATCTGGTATCTCTGATTTTTCTAATGGCCGAGACGATCCCTGAGGCATCGATGCTAAAGTTATATTCTGATAATCGGGGTGCCTCTGCCGGTCCCGAGTGCCTGCCGAACCTTGTCTTACTCATGAGCCCCCTACTATTTTGACCTCGATCTGCTCTTCGATCATTCCGAGGTACGTTACGCCTCGAGATGTTCCTTCGATTTTCGATGTAAGGCTGATACCTCTCTTTATTTAGTCTCGATTCACTCTCTACTTCTCTCGAATCTTTCGCTGCTAACCTGCTTAGATAGACTAAGCCCGAGGGGCCCCCAACTGATCATCTTCAACCCTAATCTTTGACTGGTATCTGTTGTGCACATACGCCCATGTCACGACAGGATACTCAATCAAATTTTGTTTCAACTATCTCAAAGCTATTGAGATCCACTTATTCAAACCCAGAGTAAAGGCTTGAACAACCCAGTCATCGGAGAGGTGGAAACTCCATCCGTTCCAACTGGAATCGAGACACGAATTCCCTTAGCATATCGTTGTCCCTTTGTTTAATTTTGAATACATGTAACTTTCTTGTTTCAAACTTTATGGCACCAGCATGTGCCTTCACAAATGAATCCGCCAACATGGCAAATGAATCAATAGAGTTTGGGGGCAGTTTATGGTACCAAATCATAGCCCCTTTGGATAGATTTTCCCCAAACGTTTTAAAAAAAAAAAACTCGATCTCGTCGTCTTCCAAATTGTTTCCCTTTATACCATAAGTGTATGTGGTTACGTGCTCGTTGGGATCGATTGTTCCATTGTATTTTGGAATATCGGGCATGCGAAACTTCTTCAGAATAGGCTTCGGGGCCGCACTCGAGGGGAAAGGATTTTGCACAAATTTCTTAGAGTCCGGTCCTTTCAAAATCTGAGGTGCTCCCGGTATTTGGTCGACCATCGAGTTGTACGTTTCCTCCTTCTTATCGTTGTCCTAGATCCATTTTTCTCCCAACTCGATCCTCTTTGTGAGTTGTTTGAGCATTCTCATGACGGTAGGGTCAGCTCCCAACCCATTATTTCTCGAACTTGTCGGGGCTGGTTCTACACAGTGAGTAACTTCTGGTCCTGTCACGCTCGGAGTCTTTTGCTGACTTTGCACCTGAGCGATAGCAACCTGTTGTGCTTGCAACATTTCAAAAATCACTTGTAGAGTGACTTCTCTTTCTCCTCTAGCCCGTGTCCTTTAGGCATCGTGATGGTCCTCTACGCGTACACTGCCTTCAACATCAGTGCCCAAGTCGATGTTCAAAGTAATATGTGAACCAACGTCGACTGGTTAGGTGCTGACGCTACCCCAGGGTTGAGCGGTGGTACACCGGTCCCTGAAGCTGTGGAATTATAAACCCATGGAATCCGAGGCCGTTGTTACCATCTACTGGGTGTTTGCTGAGTTTGACATATTCTAGCCGGAAATCAAAGAATCTTGACAAGAAAAAGTGTGAAGAATAATGTGTGTTATCAGAAAATTAGCACTGAAATAATCACTATTATCTTTAGCCCACGGTGGGCGCCAAACTGTTTACCTCGGAAAATACGAGTAACAATTAAATTTGATTTGTGAGTTTAAAGATACGTGATCTATTCCAATATTAGTGAATAAACAAGTAATATTAAGTATAAGTGAGAAGAATCGATGAAACAAACCAGTGTTGCTAGTATGATAGGGACCTCGAGCTCGATATCATCGGAGGCCTCAAAGTGGGTTAAGAATAATAAATTAATAACAATAAAGTGAGAGCAATAAAGCTGAGGGACGATTCTGGAGCACAATAAAGTAAGATAGAATATTCTTTTGCTAGTAGTGAGATCATATTTACAAATGATTGGGGTCCCCTTTATATAGGAGGGGAAAACCCTAATATGGTACATTTCTATTTAGGGTAAAAGATTCTATTGGTACAGCTGTATAACAACCTAGTATGGATTTGTACTAATTCGTTCAAATCTTATCCAAAATTTACGCCTTGATCTTTGTGCCTTCGAGAGATTCCCGCTCTTTCTTGAGTATCATCGAAATGACACTACCTCGAGGTAGACCGTGCCAGGCCTCCGATTCATTCCCCCGAGGTGTGCATGTTTCATCCAGACCTGATCCCTGCTTCCAGTTGCCGGAACTCGAACTCGGTGTTCGATTAAGACCTCAAAATCAGGTTTTCCGATTTCGACCGTATACGCAAACCATGGTCAAACTTAGGAAAAATTCCAAACTCTCAAACATCCAAACTTCAACAAACGCGTCCGATTCATACTTAAACATCCCGGAACGATGCCAAACTTTACGCACAAGTCACAAATCATGGTACGAACCTATCCCAACGCTCGAAATCCCAAACTAACACCGATATCACCAAATTCCACTTCAAACCAAACGTAGGAAATTCTAAAACCTTCAAAATGCCAACTTTCCATATTAAACGCTGAAATGCTCTCGGACCACCCAATACTCAACCCGATCATATCCGAAATCATCATACGAACATATTGGAACCTTCAAATTCTTATTCCGAGGTCGTTTGCTCAAAAGTCAAACTTTGGTCAACTCTTCCAACTTAAAGCTTTCATTGAGAATTTTTCTTCCGAAACAAATCCAAGCTTCCCGAAATTCAATTTCGACTACACGTACAAGTCATAAATGCATAAAGTGAAGCTACTTTAGGCTTCAAACTGCCGGGCGATGCACTAGATCTCAAAACGATCGGTCGGGTCGTTACATTCTCTCCCACTTAAATATACTTTCATCCTCGAACGTGCCATGAACCGTTCCGGAGTTTCCCAAAACCACTGTTTAACACCTCGTGCACCTACCCGTGCCACCAAAACCCATGTGAATACATTAGCTCGAGCCAGACTAAAGATCCTTCCCGCTACATTAGTCCACAAGCCTTAGAACCAAATTCCAACATCCGAAATTCTCTACGAGACCTGATTCTAACATGCGAACACCATATCAATCTCAACCCACTGTACCAAACACGATCATACACCCATGCTGAAACCACTCAATGCACCGCATAATTTGTATGCCCATAATAACATCATCCAACCGTAGAAGCTGCAAATTCACTAACCTGATGCCCGTAATATACCTCATAATATATATAATCCCGGTCTTAACCCTCACGATACTTCAGCGATGAATGAGACATGCCAGAACTCATATCCACCCGTCAGATCAGTAGCTGGTGGAGCTCCTCCGCTCGACAAGAACCATTACCTCATTCTGAATTGAATAATGCCATTCTCTTTTTAATATACCTTACATCGATCCAATCTCACCAACCTCAGGTCCAATAAACTCGTCTCACCAGTACAAGCTGCTCAGGCAATAAGTCACCTCAAACACTGACCAAGATCTCATATGACACCATCAATGCACCAACAAGCTACAACGAATATGACACATAAGGAAGAACGAAATCTAAAAGAACTACCGGCCCGCATAACAAATAAAGCGGCCAAACAGATGCTATGAACCCTTCTTAGATAATGAGAAACAAAATACACAAAGTAAGTATAGGGAACCGTACTCAACATCTCACTGTTGCGACGTGCAACCCGATCCAAACAACATACCCGTGGCGGCGTGCCACCTGATTCAAACATAACAATAAATGAGGAAATACCCATCAAGCCATAATTCTTATACCTACGAAATACCCGAATATCGACCACAAGCATGCAAAGTGCATAAATACAACCCTGGGGAGACGGATAGCCTGTGGAGACGGATAGCTCCACACGCTACAAAACTCAAGCACGACTAAGGTGAAATAATGACAAGCTACATAGGACCACAACCAAAGGAATAGAGCACCTCTCAGTCATAACCTCTCCCGTTCGCGACATCAGCAAAAATCTCCATACCTAATTTCAATCTCTAACAATCAAATAACTAACACATCACACTTATGCGATCTTCCCGTGGATATACTCCCACGACCTTCTGCACCAGGTAGTAAATCTGAACATTAATGGCCATCGTCCATGCTATTTCCATAGTGCTAGACAAGCACCACATTTCAATAAGCAACACTTCTTCAGAAACAAAACATCCTCAAACAACCAAAAATAATGCCAGCATACTCTGAACACCTTAAATTTTCCCTCGCTCCTCCGAGCTCGTGACATTCTTATCAAAACCAAACGACAACCTTGATCCTCAACTTCCAATCTCCATACCGCTCACTGCACACAACACGCCGCTACGCGAGATTCCAAGAATTTCATCAAAATCCCCTAAATCACAAGTAGAATAAACACTTCATTGGATAGAGCTGTCACGACCCCAAATCCTAAACCGGCCGTGAGGGCGCCTATCATGGAACTAGGCTACCCAACTACCGCATGTTCGCGATTTCTTTTAAAAATCCTAATAAAGTTTATTTCATAAAATATACAGAAATTACTGAATATAATAGGCCAATATACATCGCTACCAACCCCAAAACCTGGAGCCAACAAGTCATGAGCATCTAGAATAATAAGCCAAAATATACCATTATAATTAAAAAAACCTCCGAATGAAAGCTAGATACAACAAGAAGGGAAAAACAGAGATGCTGCGGACGCTGAACAACTACCTCTATATCCCGCAAATCCGGATTCGCATGGAATGAATGGCTAAGGCTCGATATCTGCACCTGAATATGCACACAGAGGTGCAGGGAGTAATGTGAGTACGCCAACTCAGTAGTAATGAAAATAAATCAGGTCTAAGCGGCAATAAAACAAACCAAAATCAATGTCATCAAATCACAATATACATAGCCTTACTTTGCTATAATATAAACATAGATAATTAATCTACGGACTCGCCTCCTAACTGAAGCAACCAAGTGAGGTGTATATCTGGTAAACTCACTGAATCTGACAGCGTACTCCAATGGTGACATAGAGCCCTGATGCAACTGCTCAACTCCGTGCGTTGTACATCCCGACAGAACTGAGGTGCAACCTCCCTCAAAACATCTCCGAAAACTGAATCCATTCTAGTAAATCTAACTCGGCCCAGCTAACCCAACTCATATGACGCCACCACTGATAAATCCACTACTCTGGACCTGAAACATGACAAAAGCAATCCCACTCGTCTCCACAATACCCGAAGTACGAAGAATATGGTGACACTCTAAAAAAAACCCTGGGAATTACCCGCCGCCAATCAACTGAAAGATAGAAGGGTGGTACTTCCAGTACCTCTAAATCCCAAGGTGCTCTACCTCTGATGTTTCTGTCCTAACCACGGGCTGAACCGAAACCACATGACGTACTACCATGACAACTAGAACTTGACCAATATGATCTCGCTGCTCTAGAGTGTAGACGGTGGGAGTCTGAACTCCTCCCTTGATCTGTGAAGAAACTGGTGCACTAGAATCAACCCTGCCTGAACCAATGTACCAATTGTACCCAAAACTACGCTCCGGGTAGTAACAGGCACCCCTAGTACCTGTCCCCTAACTAGGACTACTGGCGACTCCTCAACGGCTGCTCTGGTAGGCATCTTAACTGCGGCACGTGCTCCTCGTTGGCCTCTGTCTCTGACCCTTGTGACATTTTCTTCGGGGTAACATCATCCGGAACCGCCGCTCGTGTCCTCACCATCGGTGAGAAAATGGAAAAAAAATTTCAAACTTCAAGATCAATGAACTCGCACGATAGGAATGAAGGAAGTGAAATTGTCCTGATAGTTCCGTAGCCTCTCGAACATAAGTATAGACGTCTCCGTATCGATCCGCAAGATTCTACCAAACCCGCTTATGAATCGTAGCACCTATAAACCTAGGGCTCTGATACCAACTTGTCACGACCCAAATTTTCCTCCGTTGCGTATCGTGATGGCACCTAGTCTTAGGGACTAGGTAAGCCTAATATTTCCACTGAACAACAACAATAATAAAGGAATTTTAAAATTTTCGAAATAGAATTCTTGACAGAGTTACAATTTTCCCAAAACCTGATAAGTACAAGTGATAAGCTCTACGAAATCTTTCTATCAAATCTACGTACAACTGTCTAGGAATAAGTAAATACAGTTGAATAGAAATAAAATATGAACGTGACTCCGAAGCCTGCGAATGCAGCAGCATGTACCTTGAGTCTCCTCAGCAACGATCTGTGCAGCTACCAACAACCATAACCTGAAGCTGCACACAAAAATATGCAGAAGTGTAGTATGAGCACACCACAACGGTGCCTAGTAAGTATCAAGACTAACCTCAGTGAAGTAGTGACGAGGACTAGTCAAGAAACCACCGGTCTAATAAGTGAAAAGGCAAGATGTATAAATGACCGAACCAAAATATCTATCTAAATATTTCTTAATGTAATTAACGATACGATCGAATAATACGGAAGAAAATTCAATAATCACGATCAACGGACAACATAATAGAAAAACGCAAAGAGAATGGAAAGGACGCAATCCAAAAGGCGGGAACTACAATCCAACAAAAACACAAGCAACTCAGCACTACATCAATTATTCACGTCAGGCCTTAGCCAATAACTCAATAAAACTGGTCAAACTTTCGAGTGCAAACCTTTAAATCGTGAGTTAATTTCGAAAACTTTAAAGATATAATCATTTCGGGATAGAGAAATTTCTTCTTTGAAACATACTTTATCTGAATGTATATTTATATATTTTTATAAAGAGAAATCTTTATAACATAGTCTCTTCAAATACGGGGTGTTCAAATACACTCCCAAATACTACTCTTTCGAGTATCCCCAAAACACGTGATGTTCAAAATATATTTTCCCAAGTACTGCTCTTTCAAATATCATCAAAACACGTGATGTTTAAAATATATTTTCCCATATACTGCTCTTTCAAATATCATCAAAATACGCGATGTTCAAAATATATTTTCCCAAGTACTGCTCTTTCAAATATCATCAAAACACGTGATGTTCACCAAGTACTGCTCTTTCAAATATCATCAAAACACGTGATGTTTAAAATATATTTTCCCATATACTGCTCTTTCAAATATCATCAAAATACGCGATGTTCAAAATATATTTTCCCAAGTACTGCTCTTTCAAATATCATCAAAATACGCGATGTTCAAAATATATTTGCCCAAGTGGTGCCCTTTCAAATATCATCATTCTGCAAGCCAAATGTTTTTCAAATATACTTTCGAAAAGAAGTCCTTTAGACATAACTTTTCTTGGAGATAATTGCTTTTCAGCTATAATTTTCAATATATATATATATTTATATTTTTAGATTAAATCTCCTCAATCATAACACTACCGGAATTCAGTCCGCCACTCAGAATTTGTCATGCAATACAGTATAAGGGGGAAAGCTTCCGGATCTCTGTCCGTAGTCCCAATTTAAATATGCGATGCAGTACAGGGGGAAAGCTCCCGGATCTCTGTCCGTAGTCCCAATTTAAATATGCGATGCAGTACAGGGGGAAAGCTCTCGGATCTCTGTCCATAGTCCCAATTGAAATATGCGATGCAGTACAGGGGGAAAGCTCCCGGATCTCTGTCCGTAGGCCCAATTTAAATATGTGATGCAGTACAAGGGGAAAGCTTCCGGATCTCTGTCCATAGTCCCAATTTAAATATGTGATGCAGTACAGGGGGAAAGCTCCCGGATCTCTGTCCGTAGTCCCAATTTAAATATGTGATGCAGTACAGGGGGAAAGCTCCCGGATCTCTGTCCGTAGTCCCAATTTAAATATGCAATGCAGTACATGGGGAAAGCTCCTGAATCTCTGTCTGTAGTCCCAATTTAAATATGCAATGCAGCCACTGAGAAAAACAATCAGAATGCAACAGAAACAATATATATTGCCACAACCGGCGTGAAAGCAAACAAGGCCGAATACAAGGTGCAATGAGCAAATCAATAAAAATACTTAAATCACAAAAGTGGTAACAACTCGCTCATAAGAAGTAGCCACTGAGGGGAATGCCAAACACAAAGAGAGAACAACATAACGAGGGGAAGACAAGACCAATATAGCAATTATTCTACTCATTCAAGTTCGCAACCAAGAAAACAAATCATCCTGACAAGGGAATCAGCTATAACGAATCTCACTTAGACAATTAGCTTCACCGAATAAACTCAGTTTCAACAATGCTCAGTAAATAGGCAGCATATGAAGGAAGACATGGCATAACGGTAGGAAAACCAAGGTCTTCATTTAAGCCAATTAAAATCATATAAGAAACAAGGAATGCTAGACATGTACTTCTAACTTGAACAAGAGGAGATAAGATTAGAAATCAGGAATTCAGATATAACAAGTTCAATTTATATATGGGAAACATAAGGACCCAAAAATCCCTAAAGGCAATCTATTTTCAAATAAGTTCGAGTACACACTCGTCACCTCGCGTACGCGGACTACAATCAACATAGAAGATTCAATCCTAAGGAGTAGTTCCCCCCCACAAGGTTAGGAAAGATACTTACCTTGACTGCGCTAATCAACTCATTACCATGCTCTTGCCACGAGTAACCAACTCCGGCTGGCACAAATCTAGACAATTCGATGGCATAGAGTAATATCATCACAAGGAAACAAAATAATTAAAAAGTCTGAAGCTAATACGCGAAATTAGGAAATTTGCCCAAAAAGTTCCCCGGGCCCACGTCTCGGAATCGGGTAAAAATTATATTTTCCGGACACCCATTCACTAACGAGTCTAAACATATGAAAATATCTCAAATCGGAGGTCAAAAACCCAATCAAAACTCAATAATTTGGTCATAAAGTTTATCCCATTTTCTACCCAAAATTTTCGAAATTAAAGGTTGGATTTAAGATTGGAATCATGGAAATTGGTCTATAATTGATAGAAATCACTTACCCAAGTTACCTAGGTGCAAAAGCCTCCAAAAATCGCCTCTCCCGAGCTCTCCAATTCGAAAATGGTGAAAACAACATAAACCCTCGGATTTGATATAATTGCCCAGAATTTCCGCACCTGCGCCCCTGTGATCTTACCTGCGGTCCCACAACACTTGCAAAAATACCATCGCAGGTGCGAAAACCCACTAAAAAGCCTGGGGTAGCACCTACGGTCAAATGGCCGCACCCGTGGCTCTGCATCTGCGGATAACACACCGCACCTGCGAGGATTGAGGGATAGGGATAAGTTCGCACCTGCGAGCTCCTCGACGCACCTGCGTGTCTGCACCTGCGGAAGGTCCATCGCAGGTGCGAGACACCAGAACCAACAATGGTTCAACTATCTCCCAAGTGCTATTAACACCCGATGAGTATCCTAAACGTACCTGAGGCCCCCCGGACCCTGTCCAACCACACACACAAGTCATATAACCTAACACGAACTCGCTCGAGGTTTCAAACCACATAAAACAACACTAACACGATGAATTAAACTAAAAATCCATGTAAATTCTTCAAACCTCTATAAATATTAAGTTTGGCATTTAAGGTCCGAACCACGTCAAACTAAGTCCATTTCATACCAAATTTCACAGATAACACATATAAATCATATCGAACCTGTATCGGGCTTCGGAATCATAATGCGGGCCCGATATCACATATTTCACCTCAAATTTTATTTTCAAAAACCTTTATATTTTTAGGAAAACTATGTTTTTTAAAAGTTCATTTCTCGGGCTTGGGACCTCAGAATTCGATTCATTCCGGGCATACGCCCAAGTCCCATATTTTCTACGGCCCCTCCGGGACAGTCAAATCACGGGTCCGAGTCCGTTTACCAAAAATGTTGACTGAAGTCAACTTTATTCAAATTTCCAATACAAAATTTTTATTTTTATCAATTTTTTCACATAAAGGCTTCCCGGCTACACGTCCGGGTTGCGCACACAAATCGAGGTGAGATAGAAGGAGGTTTTCACAACCTCAGAACACAGAATTAGATAGAATATACGGGATGACAACTTTTGGGTCATCACATGTTAGAAGTTAAAAGTTTTAATGATTTACATTTGATGCACTTATGCTATATGTACGGCTGAGTCGGGTCAATATGGTATATTGTATTGTGTATTATTGGTCTTTGAGCGATACTATTATTGGTGCTCGTGTGGGGGCTCGTTTTTGACAGGTTAAAGTTTTTGGATAGTCCTAGTTATAGGGGAAACACTACCGAAATTGTTAAGAATTTGTAAAGATAGCCAAATTTTGAGGGCCATAAGTAAGTTAAGATTTTGGAAAGGAAGTATAAGACCCATGTAGTCATAAGTGCCTATGAATAATGGTTTGAGGTAAAAGTATGGTAACTTTATTCTTAGAAGTGACTTGTAAAACTGTCACGACCCAAATTCCCAACCTTAGGGATCATGATGGCGCCTAACACCACACTTTCTAGGCAAGACAATGTTAGAATTCGATTAACTAGTTTGCGGCGTGCAACCCGATCCCACCTGTCCACCCTTATCACAGCCCCTTATCACAGCCTCCTTATCACAATCAATTTTGTTTATTCATAAAAAAATTTCACAGTTCAGGCCAAGCCTTTCACAACACCTTTATTTCAACAATTGCAAATAGAAAATAGTATAGCTCGTAAGCTTCAACCAATATCATTTTACAATACAACGAACCAAAATATATGTGAACACCGTAACGCTGTCAACCCAGCTCAATCTTTATGTACTATGATAGAATCAAGAGAACAACCAACACTTTTAACACACTTGCAACAACAATTGGCAATAATCGATTGAAATCAAATAGCCACATAAACCTCAACAGTCCTAAGACAGTTAAACTGCAATTGTCATAACTTCCTCAATATTATCAAAATGAAAGCAACAGGAACATAAATATATATGTGCCTCATGGAAAACAATGCCAAACTACTCAACCATTTTGTACCACAAGAGAACCAAATAAACAACCAATACTCTTTCCAAAATAACCACAACAATATTTAACAACAACAGAATAAGGCCAAGTAATCATATAAACAATAATGAACATAGAACAATTAAGCCAGGAATCAATTAACTTGGGAATGAGGAAGGGATCGTGTTTAACAGACCATTTGGTGGTGCATAGATACTCGTCACCTCACCTATACACCACACACATGCATTTCACATAGAAAACAAGTGGGGACTCCTATTCCCTCAATTCAAACTTAGACAAAATACTTACCTCAATTTCGTAGGTCACTCACTGCTCAATTATAGATTTTCTTTTAGAATCTTGCTCTAACTTGCTTGAATCTATTCATAATTAACTCAATATCATCAATTCTAAAGGAACTAACTTTACTGAAAATCATAATTTTTCCTAAGTTTTCTCAAAAAAGTGAAAACCCGACCCCGGGACCGCTTGGTCTAAACTCGGGGTTTGGACCAAATTATGTTCACACATTCACCCAGGAACCCAAATATACAATTAGTTTTGAAATCCGACCTCAATTCGAGGTAAAAAATTGATTTTTTACAAAATTTCCTAATTCTACCCAAACCCTAAATTTTTACCATGAAAATTCTTAGTTTTTGCTTTAAAAGTGATTAAAAACAGTAAGGGATTGAAAGAACAAAGTTTAGAATTGATTACCAATGCTTTGGGGATGAACCTTGGTGAAGAATCGTCTCTAGGGCTTGGTAGTTCGAAAAATGGTTGAAAAATAGGTTATGTCCGTGTTTAACAGTGTATTTATATGACTGGACATGCCTTCTATACGATCGTGGAAGAAGGGATGTGATCACATAGAATAAAAAAATACCCCCTCCCAGAAATTTTCGCTATGCGATCGCGGAAGAATTTATGCGATCGCATAGAGCAAAAGTTTTCCCCAAAAAATTAACACTATTCGATCACGGAAGAATTTATGAGATCGCATAGAACAAAAGTTGTCCCCAGCAAATTAACACTATGCGATCGCGGATATAGCTATGCGATCGCATAGAACAAAAAAAGGGGGCCCTCAGACTTTACACTATACGATCGCGGACCTCCCTATGCGATCACATAGAACAAAAAAAAGGGATCTCAAACTTTAAACTATGCGATCGCGGACCTTCCTATGCGATCGCATAGAACAAAAAACCTGGACACCAGAAAATGAAAACCGGCAATTCTCTTTAAGTGTAAAACACCCCGTGGCCTACCCGAAACTCACCCGAGCCCTCATGGCTCTAAACAAAACATGCACGCAAGTCTAAAAATATCATACAGACTTGCTCGTGTGATCAAATCATGAAAATAACATGTAAAACTATGAGTTAAATCTCAAAACTCATCATTTTCAACAAGAACTCTTAAAGTTCATAACTCGTCAATTGGATGTCCGATTCACGTCAAACGAACTCCGTTTTTTCACCAAATTTCACAGTTAACCTTTTAATATTATAAAAAATCTGTACCGAGCTCTGGAATCAAAATAAGGACTCAGTACCAATGATTTCAAACATTATTTGTTTTCTTTAAATCATAAATATTTCAGCAGAACAATTTCTTTCAAAAATTGGTTTCTAAGGCTTGAGACCTCGGAATTCATTTCCAGGCATACGCCCGAGTCCCATATTTTAGTACGGACCTCCCGGGATCGAGTCCGTTTACTCAAAATGTTGACCAAGGTAAACTTTTATCAAATTTAAATTCTAGAAAGAATTATTTCTTATATTTTCACATAAAAGCTTTCCGGTTTAACGCCCGGACTGAACATGCAAATCGAGGTATTTAAAATTAATATTTTTATGGATATTAAGCATGGAACGGAGTCTAAATTTATTAAATGACCCCTTGGGTCATCACAATATCCACCTCTAAAACAAACGTTCGTCCTCGAACGGACATAAAAAATTACCTGAATTGGCAAACAAGAGTGGATATCTACTCTGCATGTCCGACTCGGACTCCCAAGTAGCTGCCTCAACGGGCTGGCCTCTCCACTGCACTCGAACTGAAGGATAACTCTTAAATCGCAACTGACGAACATGCCGGTCTAAATTGGCTACCGGCTCCTCCTCATAAGTCAAGTCCTTGTCCAATTGGACAGAGCTGAAATCTAACACGTGGGACGGGTCACCATAATATTTCCGGAGTATAGACACGTGGAATACTGGATGAACTGAGGATAACCCTGGAGGCAATGCAAGTCTATATGCTACCTCCCCCACTCTATCATGAATCTCAAGTGGCCCGATATACCTAGGGCTCAACTTACCCTTCTCCCAAAATCTCATAACACCCTTCATGGGCGACACACGAAGCAATAATCTCTCTCCAACCATGAATGCCACATCACGAACCTTAAGATCGGCATAACATTTTTGCCTAGATTGAGCTGCACGAAGTCTCTCTTGAATAATCTTGACCTTATCTAAGGCCTCCCGAACTAAGTATGTACCCAAAAACCGAGCCTCTCCCCACTCAAACCATCCAACTGGAGATCTGCACCGTCTACCATATAACGCCTTATAAGGAGCCATCTGAATGCTCGACTGATAACTATTATTATAAGAAAACTCCGCTAACGGCAAGAACTAATCCCACGACCCTCCAAAGTCAATAACACAAGCGTGGAGCATATCCTCAAATATTTGAATGGTACGCTCGGATTGCCCGTTAGTCTGAGGGTGAAATTTTGTACTCAACTCCACTCGGGTACCCAACTCACGCTGAATTGCCCTCCAAAAGTGCGAAATAAACTGTGTACCTCAATCAGAAATGATAGATACGGGCACACCATGAAGGCAAACTATCTCCCAAATATATAACTCAGCCAACTGCTATGAAGTATAAGTACTTTCCACAGGAACAAAATGTGCTGATTTAGTCAGCCTACCTAAAATTTTCCAAACCTCGTCAAATTTCCTTTGAGTCCGTGGGAGCCCAACAACAAAGTCCATAGTGATACGTTCCCACTTCCACTCAGGAATCTCTATCTGCTGAAGCAAACCACCAGGTCTCTGATGCTCATACTTTACCTGCTGACAATTTAAACAACGAGCCACATACGCAACAATGTCCTTCTTCATTCTTCTCCACCAATAATGATGTCTCAAGTCTTGGTACATTTTGGCTGCACCTGGATGAATCGAATACTTGGAACTGTGAGCCTCCTCAAGGATCAACGCACGAACTGATTAGCCAACGTCTGAATGTTTAAGGCCAACGGTCTCTCACCAACTGGAATATACGCAAGGCTGCCCATGCTCGTCGCCTCTATTTTATTAATGGTTGTTCATATCCAATTACAGAATTATCAAAAAGCTTCACGTTAGAAATAATCTCCTTTCAAACCTTCACAATACTGATAACGAGATGCGATTCATGAAGACCTCATAATTATATACCCGACTTAACGTGTCTCATTTAATGCCACACGGGCGGCACATATCTCGTAGGTCAAAGTTCAATAATTATAACACGGATTTGGCAAATTATGTACAGATAATTAATTAATTAGTTAATTTATTTATTTATTTATTTATTATTATTATTATACATGAATTGTTTTTTGGAATAACCTTAACAAGCATGACTCCCTATTAGTACTATAGTAAAATTTTAATTCATAAGGGAGAATTTAAACACAAGAATTTCCATCACAAGGATCTCATCCTTACATAACTTCCACCGCAGCTCGTAGCCCGGTTTAAACATCTCAAATCATAGTACAATGTGAGGATCTCGTCCTCAATTCTGAATCACAAGCAACATGCGTATCGTGCCAATCGAAACATTCCATTTCCTTCCTTTAAATATTTTTCGTTAAACAAAATTACAACACGTAATGATAGACGCAATTATCTCCATAGAATTTCTCAATGCAAGCATTCACATAAGTCTATTTTTGGATTACGAAGCTCACCCGAGAGTAGAGCATATTAGAAAAATTTTATTAGTTATGCATAACCGTATTAAGTTCAGGAAATCATCACTTTATACTAATTAGAGATTGTTCTTGTAATGACACCATTTAATGTAACGACCACACCCATACCAAGGAAAATATATCATCAGGCTGGGTCTCCATCTCTAGGAATCTAACCTCCACTTTCGACATTCTGACCCCTTTTTCCTTAGTTCGTCATGTAGTTGAGTTGTAACTGCAATGGGTCACGTAGCTGGAGTGCACTGATGAATTATGACTCTCCCAAATCTAGAACAGTTCCTACCACTAGCCGAAATAAAGTACTAACCTGCCCTGAGTCGTACAAAATTTTACAATCATATTTGAGTCCTTTAATGAGTTTGTAGACTCTCTCTGGCTATATGAACCCAAGTAGGAGTATGACATGCTAACTTATCGAACCTGATGACATGTTCTACCATTGTCATGGTGACCTGACACAATAGTTCAAACCCTAAGTGCCACGCAAAATGAAAAGTTCGAGAAACAAACTTTTTCAAAAGCATTATGAGAATTGAATCAAATAGCTGGTGTTTCAATAACTGGTCGTCCTCTTCGTAGGCTTGCTTCGACCACCGGCGACCAGTTTCTCCTTTACCATGTTGACTGAACACCACTGAGCTACACCACTTATTCAGGTACCCTTCGTTATTCCTTGGTGTAGATCTTATCCTTATTGATGCACAATGACCCCAAAGGTATAGCTCTATACAGTTAAATCTTGGCACAAACCGCATAGTCTAGTAGCTTGTTAACCACTGTACTCCCTCTAGAGCACCCAAGAATCCGCAACCGTGACTTCCACGCTGAGTAAGCCTTCGCAAGTCTTGCTTTATCTCTTGGCCCAAACCGATATAACACATGACCCAACAATCTATTCCTTGATAGTGGACTTCCTCACTTGGCACGAAGTCATAGGTCACAATGCCTAATAATCCACAATGTTAAACTTCACAGCTTATACAAATCAACCCCGTTGCTTTCAACTATTCTTTTGTTTTGCAATACTGGAGTAGCTATAAATCCTTCTGTAATCTGTATTAGTCCAACATGTACCGACTGAGCTAGAACCTCTGTGTCTACATCCATTTGAGACTTTAGAATAGGTGCTGATGTTCAAGCTTTAGAATGAGCTCTACTTCTGTCTCTTCCCCTAATCGTAGCTATTATTGGGGCTTCATCTCTTGTCCGGTTGTAAACGCTTTGCGCGTTGTCGAGATTTGTGAGAGGAAAAGAATAGACAAGTTCAATCATCAATGGTAGAATAAATTCGCACGATAGAGTAGAATAGAAGTGAAATTGTTCCTAACTTGATAGCCTCTGAGGGATAAGTGCAGACGCCTCCGCACCGATCATTCAAAATCTACAAAGTTTGTTCGTGAATTGTGAGACCTAGGCAACCTAGTGCTCTGATACCAACTTGTCACGACCCAAATTCCCAACCTTAGGGATCGTGATGACGCCTAATGTGAGCATGTGATTTTTCACCTACTAAATGCTCCTACAAAATTCGATAAATAAATTAATTTCATAGATTTTTGTTGAATTTCAGTATTTATTTGTGAATTATTAGCATTGCATGAGCATAGTTCACCTTTTAAAAATTTATAAAGTGATAAATAACAATAAAACATTTTAAAACTTTCATTATTTGACATAATTGGGGTTTTGATAATTATTTGCATAATTTAATCATTTTTTCTAAGAAAATTACGAAATTGGTTCTTTAAATAATTATGGGTACTAAACTAATGGTTTTACTTTTAGTTAACTCATTAATTAACATATAATTAAAAGAAATTAGTTTAAGACTGATTAGTACATTATTAGAGTTTATTTAGGTGATTAATTAACCTAAGTATATTTTAAAGAAAAAAGGGAGACTAAATTCGAACCTGGGCTTGAAATCACCCAGGCCCAATCTGCCTCTACAAACAACCCAGGCCAACACCCCCTTACCCGGCCTGTCCCATCACCTCCCAAACGACCCCGTTTTGGTTTAGTTAATTAAATCCTGGCCATTGATCGAACGACCAGGAACTCACCCCCCTCTAGTATATCTATGTCCTAACCAAAACCCACCCCCCTCATTTGCAAGTATCACACCCCTTTACCCTTCGTCCGTCTCTCTCTCTCATCTCTCTAAACCACAAGCCCTAGCCGCCACCCTCCGCTCGCCGAAAATCGCCTCCGGTGGCGGAGCTTCTCCAATCGACCCCAAATTCGCACCGGATGATCCTCGTCCTCCCCTCAATCATCTCCCACTAGTGGTTTCCCCAAATAAACACCCAAATCTCCTCGATTTTAGATCTAAGAAAAACAGAAACCCCAGCTCTCCTATGCCAGCCGATTAAAAGACAACCAACGACTCGAACCTTCATGAGTCAATTGCTCTTGACAAGAGCAATTGATTCATGAGGGTTTGATTCATTTTCAAACCCCACCGAAATCCGTCAAAACTACTCCCACGGGTATCCCCCCTCTTCTATCTGTTTCTTTGCATTATTACGGAAAAGCATGAACAAATTAATGTCTTAACCACTGTTTTCATTGTCCCTTTTGGCTAACTGTTTCTTTCTTCCTTTTTAGTTTTATTCCGTTTAGTTATGTAATTAATTCAAAACCTGAATGGGTTTCATTGCTTAGCTAACTTAGGATTTTTATTACTATATCAGTATGTATCTGTTTCGTATCGTTGGTTCACGTTTGGTTAAATGACCTTGTATATTGTTAGTTCGATCATACATGTTTAGATTAATCGAACCCTGTTTTAGATATTTGAATAATGTAGCTCAAGTCTCGATATTCATAAGTATAAAATATGCTTCATGTATTTGTTCTTGATTAGATCCTCTTGAATATCCTAGTTGATTAACTGATTTCTTATGTGTTTGTTTGGATCTTAATTTGCTAGATTAATTAGTTCAGTTTAATATTAATATAAGATGACTAGGAATCTTTGATAATTAGTCTCCTAACCTCCTGTTTCATTTTTAAAAACTGATCCTAACAAGTTAATTACCCCGGTTAGTCCCGATCTTTGGTCATTGATTAGACATGCTATCAAGACTAGGATATTTAACCACATAATTATAAACCAACTCTAAGAACCTAATTAACTA
>ML319726.1:7095-17376 GCA_005239505.1 Nicotiana paniculata
GTGTGTGTGTTCCTCCAACACTCCTTTTTTTCCTTTTTTGTTTGCTGGTTATAAGTTACAAAGAAAAGATAATTACGAAAACATTTGATTCGAAAAGAAAACTAGAGAGTCTAAATATACCCTTGAACTATGTGACATTGAGCAGATTTGCCCATAGTTAATAGTTTGGCACAAACATGCTCCTCCCGCGTCTGGTACATGATCCGTGCCCTTAGTCAAGGGCGGATTTACGTATATGATTCGGGGTGGTATGTCACCCACAAGTTTCAGCGAAAACTGTATGTATATATGTATAATAAATAATATATATATTTAAAGTGCCACCCACAGAACAAAAATCTCCAAGGTGCCAGTAGCAAAGGTTCATCTTTTCCTTCTGCTTGGCACCCGGAAGCCCTAAATCCTGGATCCGCCTCTGCCCTTAGTTTATTAGAACCCGCCAATTAGACTTTGGATGAAAATGTGTTTGGACATACGTTTTCAAAACATATTTTCTAAATTTATTTTGGAAAAAATATGTGTATTATTAGGGATTTGGCCCAAAACCAGGGATTTGGAATTTTGCCAAAATATAAACAAAATCTATGGCCAAACATGTGTTTTTCAAATAAAATCCAAATTTATTTTGACAAAATCTATGACCAAACAGGTCCATAGAAATACGAGGGAAAAAATATTTCTTTTGTTATTGGTTTCCTTGTTGGGTTTGTGGTTAGTTATATGTTATGAGGGAAGATTTGGAATGATGGATGTAGTTGCATTTGATTGTTTCAGTTGTATAATTTGGATGCACTGAAAGTATAATGGTGGGTGGATTTGTAATTGCAAATGTTTTTGATAATTTGGGATGCAATGACATTTTGTGCCATATTGATGGAATGAAATGCAATGTCATTATATATGTAAATTGTAATTTAATTTACACATAATGGTTTGATTCCGTTTCAAAATGCAGTGCCAAAAAATAGTGGTTGGCTACAAAGTGTAATATCAAAAATAATTGCACAAAATGAGAATTGTTGGTGGAATAATATGCAGTTCAAGAACTTTACTAGGCCAAATATGCCTTTGGACTATGAGCGAGTGAACAAATATGCTTCCAATAGCTAAAATTGGTGGGTTCCGTTAAACTAAGAGCACAAATATTTAACGGCAAAGATATATAAACGTCAAAATATTAACGACAGATAAATCAGTTCAATTTCACATAATTCAGGTGCATATTTGGACATTTCCCATTAAAAAAAATCACCATTGATTAATTTATACTCCATATTTGAAACTTTGAATTAGTTTAATTACAGACATTAATAATATATCACTAAAACAATATCATATATAACTAAATAGAGGAGCAACCTCATACTTTTTGGGCCAGAAATTCACAGGGATTTCTCCAATTTATATATTTAAAAGAAAACATCACGATATTGTTAACTTCGTACTTGATGTCATCCTCACCTTCCTCCAGTATATTACTGGCAGTCCTTCGTGAGTGCGGCACACACCTTTTTGTTTGTTTCGAAGCCGTTTGTTTGGGTGGGGTAGAACCATAAATACTATCCGAAATAGTGAAGGGTGCTTGATAATATTCCATTCCTTGAAAGCCTGTGAATACTAGAGTCAGTGAAACGGTAGCTACTAAAGCATAAACTACTCGTTTTTCCTTCCCCGCGAGTATAGCATGATGAGCTCAAGTTACAGCAGCTCCAGATGAAAGGGGAATAAGGGTATTAAGAAAAGGGATTTCCGAAAGTCTTGCTTACTATCTCCTCCATCTAAGTTATGTAAGAGGAAAAGAGCGAAAAACTTACTTTTAGATAGTGGCCTAAGCGCTAAGAAGCTCCAATCTAAAAGGATATTATAATTTTTTTTAACCCTATAGCTCAAATGGATATTTAGGGATCTCTCTTGTTCATAGATCTTGAAACCAGATCAATATCCATTTCTCAATAGATCTATTTATCAATAGAAAGATATAAATCTCTATATGGATCTATCTCCAATATCAAAATATGGAAGAACCGACACAACAAGGGCATAACCAACGGAAAGTTCTCACCCTGTCTCCAACGTTGAGAGAGGAGCACCCTCGTATGCAGAGAGCTTTAAGCCAGACGCAAGGGGTGTGGGACATGGCTTGGAGTCTTGCAAATGAGTTCGAGTAATTCCAAGGTGTATTTAGTCTGAGTCAAGACTAGAGAAGTTGCATATTATGTATGGCATTTTCAAGTTGATATTTTTTTTAGCACGCGTGCCTCCGTCCCAAAAAAAGATATATATTCCGGATATTTTGTCGTGGGTGCTACTAGAAAAAAATGTTATCCGACCGATGAATTCCCCCGTTTTTAGATTTTCATTTCTTTATGTAAAAAAGAGTTTCCTCATCTAGGAATTCTCAAATTTGAAAAAGAAAAAAGTAAGAAATATAAAGCAAGTAGCTAGAATGGCAGGTAGAATGCTCTTCATACCAAAATCGATACTAGTTTTTTTAACTTTGAGAAATCAAATCCAGTCACCATATAAGGACATAAAAAAAATGACTGTTAATTGGGTTATGTATTTTTCTCAAAATCTGGGTTATGTTTATGATAATTTCTTGCAGAGGAGGACCACTACAAAAATTTCAGCCATAGTAGTGTTGTACCTATCAACTGATAATGACTTTCCAATTTTTAAAAATCTGGGGCTATCATGATTTGATCAGCTGTTAATGTATGTGTTTTATAACTGCAATTTCTGCACAATCTGGGCCTCTTGATGAGTGTGTATATATAGAGTTTAACTAATTATACAGCCAAACCTCTCTATAACAATATCATTATTTCGAATATTTTTTGTTGTTACAACAAAGTGCTTTTATAGAGAAAATATATTATATAACATAACATAAGAATTGGTTACGAAAAAAATTTGGCTTTTATATTGAAGTATTATTATATATGTATGCTGTTATAGAGGTCTGATTATATGTGTAAAACGATTACATTATCAAATTACCTAAAAGATAATTACAAATAATCATTCATGAAATAACGAAATAGTTACCTGAAAAAAAGATACGTTACCTACGACAACACGAATAATATAAAAGTCTTTACAACATCAACGTGCACAATTCTTTTTTTTTTGGGGGGCTTTTTCCACTTTTAGCCAGCGACAAAAAGTATTTATATTCGATAACTAAAAAAGTATATATAATATATATATATATATATATATAAAATATATATTTTAACGGCTATTATCTTGAAGCCATTTTCCCAAGTTTTATGTGTGTGTGTCTCTGTATTATTTGTCATTAAATGGTCTTTATAGCATTTGGTTACTGTAGTTGTATGACACTCACGACTCATAATTAGAACATATTTACAGTTTTTTATTGTACCATTGGATAACTCTTTAATTTAGTCCTCAAAATTAAATTTACCCAACCAACAACTATTTCGATTTCAGCTGTGCACTAATAGCGGGAAGCGACATCCCCATTTATTAGTTACTGTGCAAATTTACTTACTTCCACGTCCTACAAATGAAAATTAATTTATATTACTCCCTCGGGTCTATATTAATTTATTTTTTTATTTTGGTCCAAAATAAATGTTCATTTATATAATCAAGGAAGAACTCAATTTATTTTTACAAAATTTCCCTTAAGTACATATCCCTAAAAAGTTTTCTTACTCCTCACATTAAATATTTAATTAAGGGTAGTTTAGTAATACTAAGTATTTTTGGATAGAATTTAATATTTTTTTAGTGGACGTACAAAAGTAAATTGGTCACTTATTGTGGACCGGAATGAGTACTATAATTTTATACTTTGGAAACAATGCAGCATTCAGGAAAAGTGAAACTTTCCATATTTTGAGTTTCTGGTACAATATTTCCCAGTAACATTTGTTGCTTAATTGTAAGAGTAGATGAAACTTTGTTTATTTGAACTCTCAACTTCATATAATAAATCAAATCAAATATATCTCCATTTTAGTCAAAAGACTGATGCAACAGTATATGATATGAATGTGTTGAAATTTAATGCACTTGCTAATTAACTACACTACCAACAAGACATAACAACTACTCCCTTTCGTCCACAATAAGTGATTTTTTAGCCTTTTTTCGTGGTCTAAAATAAGTGATTTTTTCAGCTTTCAAGAATGAATTAATTATGTTTTTTCTACATTGCCCTTGGGATAAATAATGTTGGAATATGTGTTAGGAGTGTTTATGTGAGATAATAAAGGTTAATATGATCAATTTCATTGCTAATTAATGAAAGGTGGATTACTTAATCTGTGTGAAAATAACCAAAAAATCACTTATTTTGCACCGGAGGGAAGTAGTAAAAAGAGAAAAAGAAGAAGAGAGTCAACAATAATAACTTTATAGAAGTTAAAAAGAACTAATCCACTAGTATACATATATATATATATATATATATATTTTCCCTTGTCATTTTCATTGTTCCAATCAAATATGAGAGGATGAAGCACTACTACTATCAACATTTTGTTGAATAATCTCAGCTTCTTCTAATAACAAGGACAAACAAGCACTAGTATTATTACTAGTAGTAGATGAAGAAGAAGAAGAACAAAATGATAAGGGAGATGTGAAAGAATGGCTAGTAATTATTGTTGAAGATGAACAATGTTCCTCAACAACAGTAGTGGCCATTATTGCACAAGAAGAAGCATTATTAATATTCTCACTAGTAGTAAAATCAGCAAGACTAACCAATAAATCAACAAAAGCACCAACAATATAACCATGGTTAGTTTTGCAATTAAGCTTCAAGTAACAAGTCAAAAGCTCTTGAAGATTCTCCCAATCTTGATGAATCCCATGAGCTTCCACCATATCCTCCATTGATTTCCTAAAATCAACAAAAGGGTCCTTTGAATCCAATGCCATTACTAGACTCTCCTTGAAATACAAATTACCTTCTTCTTCTTCTTCTTCTTCTTCATTATTGGATTGTTCAATAATAATGGAACTTGTCTTTTCTGGCTGAAAAAATAGCCTCTCTTTCTCTAATCTCAGCCCTCTAATCATTGTTTCTATGTAATCATGATGACCAATAGAAAGCTCTGAAACATCAATACTAGTATTAGAAAAGCTTCTTTCAGATTCACTGGACAAGTATTCATGATCAAGACTATAACTGGTCATGTCATCTATGGTCTTGAAAATGTTTTCTTCTTCTTCTGCTGCTCTAAAAGATAGGGTTTTAGGTTTCCCACAAGCTGGCAGTCGCCATGGCCATGGAGAATAAGATGAACTACTTTCTGATGAGGTTTTGAAGAGAGAAGAGAGCTTCATTTTTTTCTTTCTTTCTTTTGTTCTATCAAAGAGGAAAACTAACTCTTCAAATTTGAATACTACTTGGTTTCATGGGTAAAACATTTATGACACCTTTTTCTTTTCCTTTTTTGTTTTTGGGTTTTGGTTTTTTCTTCTTCTAGCTATGTTGGTTGTGAAAGTGAGTTCTTTATCTCCTTTTATTTTATGTCATGATATTTGATTGTAATAAATAAATAAATATTTCAAAATTTATATCTTAAGCAAGCCATAAAAAATTATCAACTGGAAAATTTATAATTAAATTATTTTTATAATAGTTACTCTCTCCGATCCATAATAAGTGATCAATTTGCTTTTGTATTTTGGTCCAAAATAAAGAATTCACTTTATTTTTACAAAATTACCCTTATGTACATATTTCTAAAAAAATTCTTACTCCTCACATTAAATATTTAATTAAGGATAATTTAGTTATACAAAATATTTTTATATATGATTTGGTATCTTTTTAATCAGCGTGTCAAAAGTACATTGGTTAGTGTGAATCGGGAGAGTATCATTCTTTTTAAGATAGATAAAAAAACTTGTGTCATATAAATTGGTAAAAAACTACTATATTACTTTGTTATTGTGGAAAGGCAATTAATGCTAGGCAGAGTTTGTTGTTCAAAATATATGATTCTAAAGGAGTGGTAATTAAAACAAGTTGGGTGGTGGGGTATTCTAAATATATATATATATATATATTTCATATACACGTTATATTTTATTAAGTAACTGAATTAAATACACGTTCAGTAGGATCAGAAGGTCCCATCTAGTAACGTATTAAAAAAAATTAATATTGTCGTACTGCTATTAAATGGAGTATCAGATTCAGAGTTTTAATTGCAGTTTAAATAAAAGGAATTCAAATAAGTTGGTTACCTGAGTATTTTCAAGTAAAATTGAGTGAAAGTGATATTATCCCAAGAGTTCATATTTTATGATAGCGTAAACCATGCAAGGTTTCTGTTTGTATTTTACTCTGATATGATGTTTTATATCCAAACCAAATTATAGCTCTTCCCAACGTTATCCTTTTAACAGTTTCTTGAAATATAATAATAACCATATATGCGATTTGTGATTTTAACCTAAGTCAATTTGAAGTGTCATTATATTACATGCTAATTTATGGCAATGTTTGCGTGCTTAGTTTAACATATATTTACTCTTTTTTGAAAAAGTTCAACAATATATTTGACTTTAAGTCAAGGGCAGTATGTGCACACGCTTTCAACATACTACATTCGCCGCTGCTTGGTTCATGACTTAACAAACATTTCTTAAACGGATTTGAAAACATTCGTTTATACCCTTCGTTATATTATTGGAGCATCATAGCCCCCGACGTTATAAAACTGATGCAAAAGTACCCCTCTGCCGTTAGGATGTTCCACTGTGGCAAAATTATCTTACGTGGCATACCATATCGATGAGGTGGATGCCACGTGGCATGCCACCTCATCACACCTATCCCATTTTACTCCCTTCCCTGATTCTTCTTCGCACCTATCCCATTCAAATCAGGGGTTGTAAGTAGACAATATGGAAAGATGTAGTTTTAAAGGAATCTGATTTTCTGATTTATTATCAGGGGTTGTAGATCTTCTTCTATTCTTTTTGGGAGAGAATATCTTCTGATCCAATAATATATATAGATATTGTCATGTTATTAGTATGATGGGCGAAATTAAATGAGCTGATTTTCGTGTCCTCTTTTCTTAGTCCTAGTGTTTTCATACGTTTCTATGCATCACATTTCTTTTAATTAAGAAAGCCTTTGTTTACCTTGTTGGATAAGGCTGTAAGTAAAGAAAAAGTGAAACCAGAGGAATTCTAAACCCACAGCTTTTTTCTTGCTTAAGTTTGATTGAAATGGAGGAGGTATTGCTGAAAAGTAAAAATAGAATTTATCACCTGCATATGAGCCTCTCATGTGAGATGTAAAACTGAATCAAGTGTTTTGTTTTAAACTGGATTTTAAGCAGAAACTCTAGGTGAAAAGAGAGGTAGTGGCGGAAGAAGAAGAAGGAAAGAGATTAAAATGGGATAGGTGTGATGAGGTGGCATGCCACTTTGCATCCACATCAACGATATGTCAGATCACGTGGGATAATTTTGTCATGGCGGAGGGTTCTAACGGCAGAGAGGTATTTTAGCACTAGTTTTATGACGTCAGGGACTATAATGAACCAATAATATAACGGATGGTATAAGTGAATATTTTCAAATACTAAAGGGGTATTTTTGACCCATCTCCGTTTCTTAAATGTACAGGGATATGGTAGTGCGGATGTGCAGGCGCAGAGCTAGAGTGCGTGTAGCAGGTTCGGCCAAATCCAGTAGTTTTGGTTCGAACTTTGTATTTATTTTAAAATTTTCATTAAATATGTTATTAATTTAGAACCCAGTAATAACGTCAAACGATTAGAATCCCGAACCCATAAATTTGAAATTCTGATTCCGCCTCTGCAAATGTGATTCCTTCATCTAAAGATTTCAAGTTCAAATCATGAGAGCGCTTCCACCTTTTGGTGGACCCTACATAGCGCAAATCCGAGCTATTCAATTTAGTGGGTGCCGGATGCTGGAGGGTATACCAAAATTTAAAAACATTTAAATGTGTTATAAATATATATTATATTATGGATGTTCATAAGTTTCCCGAAGAAGGTTATCCATATGGGACTCCGCAGTAAATATGTTTATCTATTTGGTAATCTATTGGAAATAAGCAACCTGAAGAAGCTTATCATTTCAGTACTCAGTTATCGATAAACATTACCCCTGGTAGAAGATTATCTACATCTGGTACAATAGCAGCTTACAAGCAACTTACAAGCAATTTACACAGCAGCTTGCAGTAGCTTACACAACAGCTTGCAGTAGCAGCTTACACAACAGCTTGTAGTAGTACTTTACAAGCAGCTTACACAGCAGCTTGCAGTAGCAGCTTACACAGCAGCTTCCTTCTTCTATAAATAGAGGAGATTTCAGTTCATTATGCACATCAATTTAAAAATTGAATAAGACATCAATCTCTCTCTATCTATACTTGTCTTCAGTTTATTTCTTTACAGTTTTTATTTCATAACACGTTATCAGCACGAGACTCTGCCTTGAGCACATACTTTGAAAGACGTAGTTATCCTCGTCCGAAGGCATCGGTTCTCGTTGAGCATAACTGATTCACTTAGCAGTTCATGCCATAAATTTGTTCCTGAAGAAAAATATTGCGAGAAGGGACCATGATTTATTATTTTCATCTTTATTGATGGCTAAGTATGGAAGCTTTCAAAAAATATAGTCATCGGCAGTGGCATATTTCCTAAGACTTGTTATGACTTAATTTTATGGTTCGCTTAAACTATAGCAGAGTTTGCAAGAAATACAACCACCAGAAGTGGTTGTGTTTCGTATATCTCATTGTAACTAAGTTTTGTTAACCACCAGAAGTGGTATATGCCTATGACCACCAAAAGTGATAATTTAGGTTTTCTATGGTTACAATTGAAGATAAGTTAGAGAAAATTTCTCTATATTACTTGCATGCCTCTATTTGCTCCTAAAGTAGCATTTCTAAGCCATCAAACAATTTGGTGTGACTAATGCACATTCAGATAATTATGTTCCATTACCTGAAGGATGAGAACTTTTGATAAATATTAATCCATTCCCTAAAGTGAATGTGACAATATATGAACGCGCTCTTGATGTAAATATATTACAATTCACCTCCAGAAGAGGTAATATGATTGAGAGAATATATACTCAATATTTCGTATTTTAAATTTTCTCCTGAAGAAGTAACACAATTAAAATTTCCTCCTGAAGTAGGAAAATATTATGAAAGTGTGTCTTTCCGTGCTTAAACAAAATAATGAGCTATTTAGAGTTATTTTTAAGCACATTTTCATTCCCTGGAGTGAATGAAGAAATATCTCTACTCACCCCCTGAAGAGCTAGAATAACAGAGGATATAAATATTATTTTGTGGCATAAAAATCATTGCCGCATGTATCTGTTGTATGTAAAACATCTTGAAAATTTTATTAAGTATCATTCTAAGGCAAATGCATTCTTGTAGAATGTTTTCTACTGCACCACATTAATATATTATGGTTAGTTATTGAGTTCCTCGAAGGAAATAACAACTCATATATCTTTCCCTGAAGGATGTATTGACTATGTGGTTGCCGCTTATATATAAAATATTCAGATGTTAATGGTATTTCTCCCTGAAGGAGACATTCTTCACAAAGTTAGTGGTAAAATTACTGAAATTCTTAATTTCTTACATTTATAATTTAGAATTGTCTTTATATTATTTATTTGATTACGATTTTCTCTCATGATACCAGAAGTGTCTGAGCAATATTTGATAGTACAAAATGTATCAATAACTCCTGAAGAGCTAACTGCTTGTCTAGAAGACACATGACACCAATAGTGTCTGATAAATATTAGATTGTGGATAATAAATGAAGGCTCTCGAAGAGCTTATATACAAATATTCATTCATATTATATGATTATGGTAAAAAATATGTTGTAGTAAACCTGAAGTTTACTAATACAAATAGCTATCATATTAAGACTACAAATGACTGGAAGATTGAAAATCTTCATGTTTCCACAATCATAGGGGGTAATAATATGTATATGGGAAGTTACCCACCTTATTCTTCAATTTTTATTATATCATGTATCACAGTAAACCAGAAGTTTACTAATGCAAAAGCAGTCACAGTAAACCAGATGTTTTACTGAGGCAAAAGTAGCTACAGTAAATCAGAAATTTGCTAATACAAAAGTAGCCACAATAAATCAGAAGTTTACTAATGCAAAGGTTTATGCTATAGTAAATCAGAAGTTTACTAAGAGATAGCACATGCCATGATAAACCTGAAGTTTTCATTTGCCATTTTTA
>MDKI01160771.1:0-10216 GCA_005239505.1 Nicotiana paniculata
CTCGGAGTCAAATTGCAAAGAAAATTCTCATTTCAGAAGCCTTAATTAAGTTGGAGAAATTGATTAAGATTGGAATTTTGAGTAAACGACCTCTGAATCGGGATTTGAAGGTTCCTGCAGGTTCATATGATGATTTCGGACTTGGGCGTATGTCTGGATCGGGCTTTGGATAACCCGGGAGTGTTTCGGCGTATACTGTGGAAGTCAGCATTCTGAAGAAAATTTCCTAAGTTTGGCTTGAAGCTCATTTAAGTGTTATTGATGTCTGTTTGGGATTCCGAGTCTAGGAGTAGCTTAGTATGGTAATTCTGGAGTTGGGAGCGCGATCGGAAGTGAATTCGGATGTCCATAGGTCATTTTGAGGTCATTTGGCTAGAGATAAGAATTTGAAGGTTTTTGAGAAATCCGATCGGAAGTGAAAAATTTGATAACGGGGTCGGAATGTGATTCCGGAAGTTGGAGTAGGTGTGTAATGTCAAATATGACCTGTGTGCAAAATTTGGGGTCAATCGGTTGTGATTTGATCGGTTTCGGCATCAGATGTGGAAGTTTGGAATTTCAAGTTCTTAAAGTTTGAATTTTAGTGCGATCCGTGGTTTCGATGTTGTTTGATGTGAATTGAGGCCTCGAGTAAGTCCGCATTATGTTTTGGAACAAGTTGGTGTAATTTGACGGGGTCCGAAGGGCCTCGTGTGGATTCCGGGTGGTTAACGGATCAAGTTTGGAGTTTGAAGAAGTGTTGAGATTGCTGTCATCTGGTGTGACCGCACCTGCGAGGATTTGGCCGCAGGTGCAACTTTGGCGCCGTAGGTGCGAGATTTTGGTGGCTTGGCTGGGAGCACAGGTGGGATGTAATTTTCGCACCTGCGAAGGCGCAAATGCGGACAATGGGTTGCAGGTGCGAGTTTTGGCTGGAGCTGAGGAAGCCGCAGGTGCGGGAGTCTGGGTGCACCTGCGTGAGCGCAAGTGCGAAGATCTGGATCGGAGGTGCAAAAATAGGCCTGGGCAGAATGTTTTAAAACCGAGATTCTTGGCTCATTTTCTCCCATTTTTCTTTTGTTTGGATGACTTTGAGGAGCTTCAAGAGGGATTTTCATCATGCATTACTAGGTAAGTAATTTCTTAATGTTTTTAAGTTAAATACAAGGTTTATGCATGTAATTAGACATGGTAATTAGTAGGAAATTGGGATTTTTTGGGGTAAAAACCTAGAATGTAATTTGAATTTTTACCACGAATTGTGCATGAATATTTGAGTAAAATGATATATTTAAGTTAGTAAAGCTATGGGTAGAGTTTATCTTCGAGAAATTTGGGAATGCGGGCACGTGGGCCTGAGGGCATTTTGGTCAATTCACTGAGCGGAGTCGGAAAATTATATAATTTAAATTGTTGCAAATATTATAGTATATTTTCATTGGTTTATCGTTATTTGGATAGTTTTGGGGCGTTGTGCGTCCATTGGAGTCGTCGGAAGGGCTTTGAAGCCGGTTATGGAATTTCAGAGCGAGGTAAGTCTCCTTTCTAACTTTGAGGGGGAATTGTCTCCATAGTGAACTAAATGAATACATGCTATTACTTGCGAGGGCTACGTACGCACGAGGTCACGGGAGTCCGTGCATAGCTACTAATATGCTTATGTCCGGTTGGTCTAGGCTCCACTAGCATGCCTTATCTGTTGTACTTGTGATCTTGCCAGTAATATTAGACCGCTAATATGATCGAAATAGTAATTGAATATCTAAGAAGACTAGAGTTCATTTTCTTAATCATCTAGAAAGAGAATTGATTCCTCCGTGGATAATTGCATTCCTGATAAGGTTATATTATTGAATATTATTAAACTTGCAAGTGAGTTTCAAAACAAAGATTTAAATGCTATTTTTTGTGTTCCCTTAAGAAGAATTTTACCACTTTCCTGAGTAACTGCTTTCTTAATAAAAATGCGGATTTATTATGTGAAAATGTGTATATATGAGCACCTGAGTCGCAGTTATGATTCGCGAGCAGGTTAGCCTTATTATTATTATGTTGACCGTGTCACATGGCCGATTCGCGATCGGGAAAAATAGATGCATCTATGGTTCGAGTCGTTCGACCCTCGGCAGTACACAGTTTATTTTTGTTGGTCCGCACCGTTCGACCCTCGGCACTTTGTTTGCGCATAATAATTGTTGCGTATTTCCTGTGACTTATACATGTTTATCGGCTTAAGGAAATTCTTAATTTCCAGCTAAAAAGAAGAAGAATTCATGTGTAAAATGTGAAATAAGTCTGATGTTCCTTATCCCTTATTATTATTTAATTGTCTATGATACTCATTCTTAGCACCTCACTTCATTAAAAATTAACCGACTTATAGTAAGTGTCTAATTCGATCTCTTGTCACTACCTCTCTGAGGTTACGCGACATACTTACTGAGTACACATTATTTTCGTACTCATGCTACACTTGGTGTGCATTTTTATTGCACAGGTACCTTCATAGCAATATGGCTGATTTGGAGACTGAGATGATTTGCATCTGTCGGAGACGACCCGCAGTCGGCAGAGTCTTCCTCTATGTATTGTATTTTCATTTTCATTCCTTGTCCAATTTATATTTCGGACAAGTTTTTTAGAATTTGTAAAATTCTTAGTAATTGCTCGTGTACTGCGTCACCGGGTTCTGGGATGTGTTTGAGATGTATTTTATAAAAAATAGAATATTAAATTGTCGTATTTATTTAGCGAATTTTATTTAGTTATTATGTAATAAAGTGAAAGTTAATGATTTCGAAAATGCTAAAACAGGAAATTTAACTTAACTATTTAATGATTGGCTTGCCTGACAATGGTGTCCGGCGCCATCACGACCTTATGGATTTTGACTCATGACACCAACCAACCCGATACAATACAATACAGCTGAATGACATATAAAGAAGCAAAAATCGAAGAAACGGGGCTATAACTCTCGAAACGATCGGTCGGATCGTTACACCAACATTGAGATGCTAGTGAAAGAAAAAAAGAAAACTTCTAAATGCTAATGTTGATGGTATCTACTAATAAGCTTTAAAGACTGCCATCTTACTATTTGACTTTCTTGGCAAAATTTAAAAGCAAAGATTTAATTATTGACTTTCTTGGCCAGTTTAAAGTATCATACCTATTTGTTTAACTTCCTTTTCCTAATATCTATTAGGTCACATGCCTATTGTGTGAGAGGGGGGATGGTAGATAATGGATCATATTTCTGCCACAAAATAATGTACTTTCAAGATTTGCAAAATATGATCAGAAATGGCTCTTTTAACTTTTCATTAGTTTTTCCAATTTCTTTTTTGCACTTCAAGTTAAGAAACTTTTTTCTCAATAAGTTGATAAATTGGAATTGCAAAGAGCAATCAAAAGAAAATGTGAATGTCACGTCTTAAATTCACGTGATCTGTACCTAGTATTCTAATCATACCGAATGAACCAACTCATATAATTCATCACGGTCATATGTGCAATACGGGATGGTTGCCCACCTATTAGGGTCTTACTCTAATTAGAGTTTGGTTTCCCGGCCTTAGGTATATAGGGTCGACTTAACATCAACACGAGTTTTAATTCTGTCTTATAAAATTTTATTTGTAAATATGTTAAATATTGATACCTTACTACAGAAGTAGCTAAATCCACACTTCACACTTTTGTTTGTTTGTTTTGGTTGCATTTTTTGCAACTCCATTTTGTCTACTTATTGATAAACAAAAATGTTAACTTAAAGTGCAACAATTTCAGACAGTAAAAATACTTGGACAAATATATTATATTACACAAATTAAGAAAATCATATTTTGCAAATCTGGACACCATTTACAATCCTCTCTCACACACAATAGGCATGTGACCTAATAGATATTAGGGAAAGGAAATTAAAAAGATAGATATGACTCTTTAATAAATTTGTCAAGAAAATCAAATAATTAAATTTTGCTTTTTAATTTTGCCAAGAAATTAAAATCCTTGATTTCTTCGTCTCTTTATCAATAAGGATCCTTGGATCCTCTTTGGCTCTTTGTTTAAGATGTCGACTTTAAAACTTATTACTTCTCTCATCCCATTTTATGTAATGTACTTTGACTGAATACAAAGTATTTATGAAAATAGGCATCTAACAACTATCTACTTGCTTTTGGTTTTGTAAGGGATCTTACACAAATAACCGATTGAATCTACAAGTTACTTTTCTTAGCCAGTATATATAAATTATACATATTAATATTAATAAATTATACATACATTATACATTTATCAACTACTTTTGGTTTAAGCATTTGTGTGGATAGTTATTTAGGTTATTATTTTTTCAATATATGCTATGGTATAAACAATCAAGAAAACTAGAGCCTCCACTTTCTTTCAAGGTTACTTATTTTAAACGACTCATATGTTGGGGCCAAACTATAGGGTTATCAGTCAAACTCAATAGCTTTAATTTAAATCCTAATTTGTATTAAGAAATCAACTACACACATACAAAAATTAAATTCAGGACTAAATTACTAACACATACTGTGACTATCCTAAAAGTAAGAATCCGTAAAATTTAAATCCAGGCGTTGCTTACCTCTGTGTTTATGTATAGGTTTGACCATTTATCAGGTTTAAACTCTCTTTTGTTCATGTGCCAGGATTTCCTTATAACGCCTTAGAGTTGAGGTGTTGAATTGCACCATTTCATCGTGACTGAGAAATTATACTATGTATATAAGATTAAAATTCTTTTTATATATATTAAAGGTGGTTAACTTTTTAGGGTGTTTTTATTTTTTTATCTTATGAATTCACTTGGTGACAAATCTACCTCCTTTATCAATCTATATCAATCAATCTCAAAACGGTTTGACAGTCTACGTTAAATGCGAAGGGAGCATATAGCTCTATTTGGTTTGCGACGTACCAAAAAATGTGGCAATGTCTCAAGACTTTTTAACTGTTAAATCATCTCCTTACAATAGGGCTTTTTATGTTTGTTCTAATAAAATATGCATAAAACTGCTCTTTCTTTCAGAATTTGTAATATTTCTGTAGTTTTTGAAAAAGTCACCCAAAAAACAAATTGTTTAAAGAGTGTTAATTAGGTTAGAACACGATACATTGCATATTAACATCGTAATTATTATATTTCTGTAATTTCGAAAAAGTCACATTATTTTTCTAAAACTGTCCAAAGAATCCTTAATTAGGTTAGCACAAGATATTGTGCATAACAAGATTTTCACGTTGGCAATAATATGTTGCACTTTCAAGATAGTTTTTAATGTTAACAACAACTTTTAATCATGCGAGAGCACCGACGCAATAGAAGGAATACATATATCAAGAATATCGCAAAGATATCAGGTGTAATTCAGCAATTAGAATATCTGTATCTTATATGATAAAATATTTATAATACCAATACTTAATCAAATTCAACATCTTTGCATGTTTGGAAAATATGGAATTCAGCTATTGTATCAACGTAATAACATTCATTTTCATCATTGAAACAATATTGCAATAATTTTAAGATCAATTGCTATTTTACAATAGTTTATTTTTCTTCTATACATTTTTTATTGATAGAAAACACATGCAACACTCTTACCACCTTATCTTGTTGTACTTATCACTTGTTGTTTGTACTTCTTTTTTATTTTTCCCTTAAATTGAGGGTCTATCAGATAGACTCTCTATCTTCACAAGATAGGGCTAAAGTCTGCGTGTACCTTACTCTCCTCAGACCCTTCTGTCACGACCCAAATTTCCCTCCGTTGGGTATCGTGATGGCACCTAGTCTTACGGACTAGGTAAGCCTAATAGTTACTGAATAACAATAATAATAAAAGAAGGCTAGCAGCCTCGATATAAAATCTTAACAAAATGTACACATTTTCCCAACACCGGTAGTACAAGTCATAAGCTCTATGAATCTTCTACAACTTCTAAGTACAACTGTTTGGAAGTAGATACAACATTGTATGAATAATAGATACAAAGAAGGTGACTCCGACGCCTGCGAACGCTGCAGCAGGTTACCTTGAGTCTCCTCGGCAATCATCCACACAACTACTACAATATATACTTGAATCTGCACACAAAAATGTGCAAAAGTGTAGTATGAGCACACCACAGCGGTGCCCAGTAAGTATCAAGACTAACCTCGGTGGAGTAGTGACGAGGACTAATCAAGACACCACTGGTCTACAAAATAGATAACATGAATATATAAAAGACTGAACGTTACATCTATCTAAGACTTCTCAGTATAATCCACCACAATGACAATATAAAGCGGAAGGAAATTACAGAAAACAACGAAACAACACAAAAATACACAGAAAGATGGACAGCAAAACAAGCCGAACCAAAAGGAAACACAATACAATAGAGGACACCGATAACTCAACTCCACGTCGGTTTGTTCACATCGGGCCTTAGCCATTAAAATTCATAACTAGTAAAAGTCTTTAAACAACACTTCATATGAAAGACTTTGCAAATAAAATTATTTTAGTATGGAAGAGTTTACTTTGAAAACATACTTTCTCCGAAAGTACATATAAGTATAAGTAATAGAGGGGATTACGTAAAACATAGTTTCTTTCAAACTACGAAGCTTTCCAAAAGATTTTCTCAATAAATGACTTCCAAATATCATTCTAGGCAAAAGTAGTGCTTTCCAAATATACCTTCGATGTAAAAGTCATTCAAATATAATCATTTCAAAACCATTGCTTTTTCAATAATACTTTTTAGTAAAATCTCTTGATAAAAATCTTCTCAAGATTTATCCATCGGGACTTAGTCCGTCACTCAGAAATTTCCATGCAGTACATGAGGAATATCAAATCTTGCCAATAAATGCAGTAAAGGGCAAACAAGAATGACGAAAATAATAATGCATGAATATGGCACAGAATGTCCCTTCGTGCTAACATAACATAACATGGCACGGAATATCCCCTCGTGCTAACATAACATAACATGGCACGGAATGTCCCCTCGTGCTAACATAACATAACATGTCACAGAATCTCCCCTCGTTCTAACATAACATAATCATGGAACAGAATCTCCCCTCGTGCTAGCATAACGTAAGATGGCACGGAATGTCACCTCGTGCTAACATAACATAATCATGGCACGGAATGTCCCTCTGCTAACATAACATAATCATGGCACGGCATTATACGTCGTGCTAAATATCATTAACATGGCACGACATTATCCTTCGTGCTAAATATCATAAACATGGCACGGAATGTTCCCTCGTTCTAAATATCATAAACATGACATGGCATTATCCTTCGTGCTAAATATCATAAACATGGCACGAAATGTTCCCTCGTTCTAAATATCATAAACATGGCACAACATTATCCTTCGTGCTAAATATCATAAACATCAGTTTGGCAAGGAAAAACCAACAATATGACCCATAAGTCACCACATCCCGGCAAGGGAGTCAACAATACAAACAATATCATTAACAGCTTAACCAGTAATAGAAACCACAACATCCCGGCAAGGAAGTCAACAGTACAAACGATATCATTCAACACATAAACAGTAATAGGAACCATCACACCCCGGCAAGGGAGTCAACAATACAAACCATATCATTAACAGCATAAACAGTAATAGGAACCATCACATCCCGGCAAGGGAGTCAACAATACAAACCATATCATTAACAGCATAAACAGTAATATAACCATAACACCCCTTCAAGAGAAATATCTATAACCAATCTCACCTAAACAGTTTACTTCACGGAATAACACTCGGCTTCAAACAAAAGGCCCAATAATAGGCAACATCAAGGAAATACCAATAACATAAATGTCTAACAATTAGACCTAAGTAGCACTTAAGGGAATAGTCATATAAATCACAATGTAAGACTCACGGGCATGCTTGACTCCAACGAATAAATGTTCCAACTACGGCTATTCCACTATAAGGCTAGATGACTCTAATTATAGTCAGTTAGGCAAACTAGGAAGAAAATATAGCATGATGATAAGAGAAGTACAATACTCAGTTAAGTCAAGTAAAGTCAAATAGCCAACGAAGAATCGAAAAACGAGAAATTGTAATTTAAATAGGAAGGAATGAAACTAGCAACCAAGGGTTCAAGTGTAACAATTATAAATCATACACAGGTAATATAAGAATCTACGAATCCTAAAAGGGAAATCTAATTGCAAATAAGTACGAGTACACACTCGTCACCTCGCATACTCGGACTACAATCAACAAGGAAGACTCAATCCTAAGGGGTAGTTCCCCCACACAAGGTTAGGCAAGATACTTACCTCAAAGACGACAACCCGGTACTCAAAGATAGACTTCTCGGGAAGAAAGACCTCCGGGCGGCTTACAATCAACTAAAACAACTTCAAAATACACATAAAACGTATAAGGAACTATTCCGAATAATAAAGTTTCAATCTTTACAAAATCATAAAAATCAACCCAAAAGTCGACTCCCGGGCCCGCACCTCGAACCTGAAAATTTTTACAATTTCCGATTACCCATTCCGATACGAGTTCACCCATACTAAATTTATCCAATCCCGATAACATTTGGTCTTTCAAAATATGATTTTACACTTTAGAAAATTTCTTTCAAAACCCCCAATTCCCTAAACCCAAAACACACATTAAATGATAAAAACAAGAACTAATTCATGAAATATAATTAATTCTAGTGGAAGACCACTTACCCATTCCATTTGTGTGAAAAACCCTCAAAGAATCGCCCAAAATCGAGTTTTAGAAGTCTAAATATGTCAAAAATGGTGAAACCCCCGATTTTGCAAACTTATATTCTGCCCAGGTGTCTTTTGAATCGCGATCGCGGGAATCGAGGTGCGATCGCGTAGAAGGAATTAGCTGCATGTGTAAGATGTGCTACACGATCGCGGGAAACCTTATGCGATCGCGTATAAGGGGCAGGCTGGCTTCTGCGATCACGGATGGAGTTATGCGATCGTAGTGAAGGAAAAAATGGGGGTCCAAATTAATACTATGCGATCGCATAGAAGGGAGGGACAACAGACAGATACAGCAGTGGAAAATGAGGGAAAATGGACCTGAACACTATCAGAAACACACCCGAGTCCTCGGGGCTCAAAACCAAATATACACACAACCTCAAAAACATCCTACGGACTTAGTCGAGTAATCAAAACACCAAAATAACGTCATAAACATCAAATTAAACCTCAAAATCAATGAAATTTCTCAAAACTTCTTTAAACATCAAATTTTGCATTTTTGACCCGAATCACGTCAAACCAAGTCCGTTTATTACAAAACTTCACAGATAACACATATAAATCATATTGAACCTGTACCAAGCTCCGGAACCAAGATACAAGCCCGATACCACAGGTTTCACATCAAATTTCATTTTCAAAAACCTTTATATTTTTCAGAAAACAATTTTCTTTAAAAAATTAATTTCTCGGGCTTGGGACCTCGGAATTCGATTCCGGGCATACGCCCAAGTCCCATATTTTTACGTTGACCGAAGTCAACTTTATTCAAATTTCTAATACATAAATTATCATTTTTATTAGTTTTTCACATAAAGGCTTCCCGGCTACACGCCCGTGCTGCGCACACAAATCGATGTGAGATATAAGGAGGTTATTACAACCTCGTACTATAGAATTAGCTAGAAAAATACGGGATGACCTTTTGGGTCATCACACTTTCTTTGTGGGATTACACTGAATTTATTGTTGTTGTTGTTGTTGTTGTTGTATTAGGAAACACATGCAACACATTTAACTAAACTTGATCACTTGTATGATAAATATATTGCTTTTTACACACATGATATAGATATGTTGTGGATAAGGGTTTGTACTACTAGCTAGCTTTTCAAAGTAAACTAAAATCTATATAAAGCCTTCAAGTTCTGAACATTTTCTCACCACTTATTAATTTTCACAAGTTATAGCTATTTTGAGGAGAAGAAAATATGGGTGTGAAAGGAAAGTTGATTGCTTCAATGGAGGTGAAGTGTGAAGGACATTCTGTTTATGATATTTTTCACGTTAATACTCATCTTATACCCAACATAAGCCCTAGTAAAATCATTCATTTTGAGATTAATGAAGGTGAAATCGGAAAGGTTGGTTTGGTTGCTAGCGAGAAATATAACGAAGGTAACACACATCCCCAC
>ML319737.1:0-16895 GCA_005239505.1 Nicotiana paniculata
ATATATATATATATATATATATATATATATATATATATATATATATATATATAATATATATATGTTTTAGATGATACAGCAAAACATAAAGCTAAAACAAACAAACCTAACAACCTAAAGACAAAAAAAAAAACAAACAAACTACAACATTTCACTGAACATAAAAACTAAAACTAAACGAAATAAAACACAAACAACCCACAAAACATATATACAACACCCCACACTTAGTTCATGCACTGTCCTCAGTGCATCATAGATATACAAAGCAGAAAAGAAAAAAAAACAAAACAAAATGCAAGATACTTCCTGGTCACTGAGCATCATCATCATTGGATGGTCTTCATTCCTCTTCAAACTCATCCTCTCCATCAACATCCTCATCCGATTGTATGAGCTCCTCATCAGAATCATCAGGCATGTTTATATCTTCATCATCTGGGAGACTGTACCCCTCACCTGCTCCTATCATCAGCAGAGCATGAGCGTTGAGCGGATACGTCTGATCCAACTCCTCCCTTTAATTAACCGACGCCGGACGAGCTCCTATGCGCAACTGCAAATCCATCATCCCATAGAGATGGTCCATGAAGCCATCATCCCTGGCATAACGCTCAACATTGGTCAGTGAAGACTCTTCTTTCAGTCTCAAACCAGTGATGTTAGTTTCCCGGGCGAGTTGTTGATCAATAATGTGGTCAAAGTCGGCCTCAACTGCTACATTGTTATCTAGCAGGAACTGGGTTAGGAAATTTGGGAAAGGGGTTCGATCAATTTTATTATTTTTCCGCACTCCCATTTGGTAGAGAATCAGGTGGCGCACGTTCACTTTCTGCCCAGTCATGAAGAAGTAGAGCACACAAATCCTCTCTCGGCTGATTAAGGTGTCATGGGTGCATGGTAGTAGCCGTGCATTAATCAGTTTCAGCCATACCTGTGTTTCAGCCTTCATCTTCTTCTTGGGAAATATTTTATGTCGACTAGTGGATCTATCCTGAATCCAAGCAGCCATGGAATCAACCCTACAAAGTGTATGCCTCACTTCCCTATAGTTAGGATGGCGGATAAATTGCTCTAGAGGCTCCACCGGAACATTTGGTGCACCTAAGAAATCACATATGGCCTTGGCCGAAAAATCCACCAGTGCCTACGAATTGGCACCAATTATTCCTTGTCCTTCGGGTCAAACCCGACATAGAATTCCCGGACTAAATTGAGGTTGATGTTGCCATGTTGTTTGAACACATATCCCAGACCCAATTCATGAAGCTTCTCCATATTGCTGGGAATTTATTTCTAAGAGGACCCTCGCTAATAGCTCCTTCTGGGTGGACATTCTTGGGTTTGCAATGAGCGTACCACTTCCTGGAGTGCGGTGGTATGCTGTTGACACCATATTCTATTTGACAAACTGGTTGCTGCCTAATAGCAGCCATAGCAGCTACTGCTTCCTCACCAGTCATGCTAGAAGTAGCATCTCCTCCTATTCTTTTCTTTTGAACTGGTGGAGGTTTTGATTTGGTTTTCGGTGGGGCTGAAGATGTTGCCTTTCCCTTGCCGGTAGCTTTTCTGGAAAAGATTGTTTTACCTGCACAATATATCAGTAATGAATTAGTGTCACCAAGTATATACTTTCTATTTTCGCACTTTGCAAAGGTTACTAAGACTTCACCTCGGCAATTTTATGATAATTCACGCACATTGCTACCTATTAGCTGCTTATGAGCTATTTTTCATTTGAAAATTCATGGAATTCAAGATGTACGGCGCTAGTGGTGGTTTTCCCGGAGACTCGGGCTCCATATGGGACATGTATTGCCATTGAGGAATTACATCGAGCCCTTGGCTAGCACAAATCCCATGGGTGCTCGTATGGACTTGAGGGACTGCCTCATGTTCCCAAATCACTTTGAGTTTCCATAATACCACTTAATTTCACCATCTCAGCTCATTCCTAAAGGGTTTCGGGACTTGGGGTGCATAACACCATACCACACATTTCAAGAACTTCATAAACCCATAAAATTTCATCATGAACTCAAGGATAAACGTTTCACCAGCTCAAATTCGAGTGAGTAAAGTATAAGGTTAGAATCATACCTCAAATCTTGATGAGTGTTAGCCGGATGAAGTTTACCACGAGTTTGTACCCTGTGCAGATCTTGTGTGTGTGGTGGGTGATAATGGGGTGTTTAAAGGTGTTGTGATTGTTATGTAGTGAAGATGAGTGTGGTGTGATTTGAGGCGATTTTGCGAGATAACCAGTGTTTAGGTGTGTGCTTGAGAGTGAAAATTTAGCGAGAGAGAGTTTGAAGATGAAGAAAATCAAAAAATGAACTTACCTGGCGATACTCGTGCGTTTTAATCGAAAAGCCTGGGCACCCTGGCGTTTGCCAGGCGTTAGACTTATAACGCCAGCCTTGCCCTGGCGTTAGCCTCCTAACACTAGCCTACCCCTGGCGTTACTCAGGCGTTAGCCTCATAACGCCAGTCTTGCCTTGGCGTTAGCCTCCTAACGCCAGCCCTTACATCCATTGTCGGTCATGCTAATACACTCCTCCATTCACTCGAATTCATCTGCAAGCTCGTTAGTACTCAAAATTACACTAATTACTTCTAATTATTTTAAGATTTACTATGCATTGGGTTTCCTCCCAACAAGCACCTTATTTAATGTCGTGGCACGACGATTACAACAAATCAATAGGTTGCCTCATATAAAGCGCCTGATTTAACGTCGCGGCACGACGCAACATTAAGCTATTTAAGGATTGTCTGGTGTATTAGGTTCATCCAGGTGTACAATAGTACGTTCATTGGCTTCAGTCATTCCAACATATCTTTTTAATATCTGTCCATTGACCTTGAAGGTATTAGACTCATTTTCAGCAGTAATCTCCACAGCACTATAAGGAAATACATTGACCACTTTAAACGGGCCAGACCATCGGGACTTGAGCTTACCCGGAAACATTCTTAATCTTGAATTATACAGTAATACCTTGTCTCCTTGTTTGAAATCCCGGTCCACTATATTTTTATCATGAATTCTCTTCATTCGTTCCTTATACAACCTAGTGCTTTCAAATGCCTGGCTTCTGAATTCTTCTAATTCTTGTAATTCTGTGATCCGATTTTCTCCAGCAGTATCGAAATCCAGATTCAGCTGCTTCAATGCCCACCAGGCTCGATGTTCTAGTTCGACGGGCAGGTGACAGGCCTTACCAAATACCAACTTGTATGGAGACATACCGATTGGTGTTTTAAATGCGGTTCTGTAGGCCCAAAGGGAATCATCAAGTTTCTTCGCCCAATCAGTTCTTGTGGCGTTAACAGTTTTGTTTAGCACACTCTTTATTTCCCGGTCTGATACTTCCACCTACCGGCTAGTTTGGGGGTGATATGGAGTTGCTACTTTGTGACGTACGTCATATTTCACCAGCAACTTTTTGAAAACACGATTGCAGAAATGCGTGCCTCCATCACTTATAATGGCCCTTGGTGTCCCAAAGCGGGTGAATATGTTCTTCTTTAAGAATCCCACCACCACTTTTGCATCATTGGTGGGGAATGCTGCCGCCTCTACCCATTTTGACATGTAATCAACCGCAACAAGTATGTACTTATTGCCGTAAGAGCTTACAAAAGGACCCATGAAATCTATCCCCCAAACATCGAACACTTCTACCTCTTGTATTGGATTCATTGGCATTTCATGACGACGGGATATGTTCCCCGTCCTTTGGCATTCATTGCAGCCTTTCACCCATTGATGGGCATCTCTGAACACAGTGGGCCAATAAAATCCGGCCTCCAACACTTTAGCTGCTGTTCGGACTCCTCCGAAATGTCCTCCATAAGGTGCTGCGTGACAAGCCTGCAAAATAGCACATTGTTCTATCTCGGGGACGCACCTCCGGATCATGTTATCTATGCAAATTTTAAACAAATAAGGTTCATCCCAATAGTAGTTACGGCTATCACGGTAACATCTTTTCTTTTGTACAACGGAGAGCTCATAAGGATCAATGCCGCATGCCAGGTAATTAGCAATGTCTGTATACCATGGCACCTCTATCACATTTGTGGCTAGCAGTTGTTCATCTGGAAAGGTTTCCAGAATATTCTCAGCTTCAGGTGGTTGTTTAGCACCTTCGAGGCGTGATAAATGGTCAGCGACTTGGTTCTCCGTTCCCTTACGGTCACGAATTTCCAAGTCAAATTCTTGCAAAAGCAGCACCCAACGAATTAGGCGTGGCTTAGATTCTCTTTTCTCAACCAAGTATCTAATGGCTGCGTGATCAGTGTACACGATCACTTTTGACCCGATCAGGTAGGACCTGAATTTGTCAAATGCAAATACTACAGCCAACATTTCTTTTTCTGTTACCGTGTAATTCAGCTGAGCTCCACTCAATGTCCTACTTGCGTAGTAAATTGGGTGCATTACCTTATCTTTTCGCTGACCCAACACGGCTCCTACAGCATAGTCACTTGCGTCACACATGAGTTCAAATGGTTGCTCCCAGTCGGGGGCAACTATAATTGGTGCAGTGACTAGCTGCTTCTTTAGCTTCTCAAACGCTACCCTGCAATCATCAGAAAACACAAATGGGTTATCTTTTTCGAGTAACTTACAGAGAGGGTTGGCGATTTTGGAGAAATCCTTGATGAATCGGCGGTAGAATCCGGCATGTCCCAGGAAGCTACGAATAGCTTTGACTGACGTGGGTGGAGGGAGTTTTTCAATCACTTCTACCTTAGCTTTATCCACTTGAATACCTTTACTTGAGACCAAATGTCCCAAGACAATTCCTTCTTGTACCATGAAGTGGCACTTCTCCCAATTCAGCACCAGGTTTATTTCAATACACTTTTTTAGAACACGGTTTAAATTTTCTAGGCATTCATCAAATGAATTTCCCACCACTGAGAAATCGTCCATGAAGACCTCCATAATATCCTCCACCATGTCTGTGAAAATGGCCATCATGCACCGTTGGAATGTGGCAGGTGCATTGCAGAGGCCAAATGGCATTCTTCTGAAAGCAAATATCCCATATGGGCATGTGAAAGAGGTCTTTTCTCTATCCTCTGGGGCAATAGAAATCTGGTTGTACCCCGAATACCCGTCAAGGAAACAGAAGTGAGATTTTCCTGCTAACCGGTCGAGCATCTGATCAATGAAGGGAAGTGGGAAATGGTCTTTGTGGGTGTCAATGTTTAGCTTTCTATAATCCATGCATATTCTCCAACCCGTAATAGTTCTAGTGGATATCATCTCGTTTTTATCATTTCTTACAACTGTCATACCCCCTTCTTTGGTACACACTGTACTGGGCTAACCCAGCTGCTGTCGGAGATCGGGAAACTGATTCCCGCCTCAAACCACTTTATCACTTCTTTTTTTACCACTTCCTTCATATTTGGGTTTAGCCGTCTTTGGTGTTCTCTAGACGGTTTGTGCCCCTCTTCTAAGAGAATTTTATGCATGCAATAAGCTGGGCTGATCCTTTTGATGTCTGCCATCGTCCATCCAATGGCAGTTTTGCATTCAGAAAGTACCTGTAATAGCTGTTGTTCCTGCACATCTAACAATCCAGATGATAAAATAACTGGTAATGTAGAGTTAGGTCCAAGAAATGCATACCTGAGGTGTGCTGGTAAAGGCTTTAGCTCTAATTTGGGTGGTACTTCAACTGAGGGCTTGGGTGGTGGGTTTTCTCTCTTTTCCAAGTGTAATGGTTCAATTTCAAGAACCCGCGACCATGTCCCTTTTCCTTCCAATGCTAATACCCATTCTGTTAATTCCTCACCGTTCATATCATATAAGTTCATCAAACATGCAGCTAAAGGATCCCCAACACTTAAGGCTGCATCATCTTTTTCCAGTATCATGTTTACGGCATCAATAAGAGAGCAATTAGCGAACTCACTTGGTCGCCTCATAGACTTCTGCACGTTGAATGTGATTTCTTCATTATTAAGACTCATCTTAACCTCACCAGTCTCACAATCGATGAGTGCTCTGCCTGTGGCTAAAAATGGCCTTCCCAAGATTATGGGAATTTCCTCATCTACTCTGCAGTCAAGGATCACAAAGTCAGCAGGGAATACAAATTTCCCCACTTGCACTAACACATCGTCTAGAATACCTGACGGTCTCTTTACCGTCCTATCAGTAAGTTGCAGCAGCATGGAAGTAGGCCTGGCTCTACCAATCCCGAGTCTTTTGTATATAGCCAGTGGCATTAGATTAATGCTGACTCCTAAATCACATAGGGCTTTGGCAAAAGAGAAGTTTCCAATAGGACATGTCACCACTGCACTACAAGTCTGAGTAAGAGTGACAGTAGCCAGGTCTTGGAAATCAAATTTCCTGGACATTAAGTCCTTCATCATTTTAGCATAGCCAGGCATTTCCTTCAGTGCATCTATCAATGGAATATTTACCTGGATCTGTTTTGGCATGTCCAAGAATTTCTTATACTTCTCATCTTTCTGATATTTTGCTAACCTTTGGGGAAATGGAGCTGGTGCTCTTTTCTTTTCTGTTATCTGTTATTTTTCCTTTTCCACTACTACCTCAACTGCTATCTCTGGGGTTTCCTCAAGTTCTTTCTCAGCTTCGCATTGTTTATTAACTTTACTTTCAGCTGGTTGTACTGTTCCCATACTCAATGGGGTGGATTCATCAATTTCATTAGGTACCTGTACCAATGTGTTTGTCTGTCTACTTTCATGCCTCCTTTCTTGTTCTAGGTCCAGGTCTCTGCCATTGCGGAGGGTCACTGCCATTAATTCTTATGGGCCATGGTCCCTTGGATTCACCTGTGTATCAGCAGGTAAAGTTCCGTGAGGACGATTTTTAACTGCATTTGAAATTTGCCCCAACTGTACATCAATATTTTTAATAGCTGCATCATGTGCATCTACTCTCTCACTGATTTTGGTATTTGACTCAATCACTTGCTACATCCTAGCTTCCAACCGTGAAAACCCATCTTCTTGTCTTCCCCTCTGTTGATGCTGAGGAGGGTAGTATGATTGTTGCTGATTTTGATGGTTATAACCGTACGGTCTCTGATATGGTGCTGCATTGCCTTGTGGTCTCATGACACCCATATTACCACTATTCTGCTGTTGGTGAGGAGGCCTATATGGTTGAACTTGTTGACCCCAGTTTTGTCCCCCTTGTCTCTGACGTTCATAATTTGTCACATAATTCATATTTTCTGGATGAGGAGGGTTATCACATTCTGCATTCCAGTAGTTACCAAGTGGTTGACTAGTGCATGATGTGCATAAGCTTCCATTGGTTGTGTCAACAATGTGTACCTGCTGTTTTTGCCCCGATTCTTCCACCTTCTTTGTAAGTATACTCATTTGTGTTATCAAGGTGGCCACGTTCTCTGCAATGGTATTAGATGGATCGAATGGCACTGAATGAACTACAGGAGTAATGGGTGCATTCCTTGTTGTCCATCCTGAATTCGGTGCCATTTTATCAAGTAGGATTTGACTCTCTCTCCACGTTTTGCTCAGGAATGCTCCACCAGCTGAAGCATCAACATTTGCTTTAACCGTATCTGTCAGACCCATATAGAAACGCTGCCCCAACATTTGATCTGGAATACCATGATGCGGACAGATAACTAACATACCCTTAAATCACTCACATGTCTCTTGTAAGGTTTCGACTGGTTTCTGTTGGAAGCTTAAGATCTCATCGATTTGTTGGGCAGTCTTGTTAGGTGGGTGAAACTTGTTCACTAATTGCTTAACTAAATCCTCCCATGTGGTAATGGAATTTATGGGGAGTGATTTTAGCCAAGTCTGGGTAGCACCAGTCACTGAGAATGGAAACAACAACAGTTTTATTTCTTCCTGAGTGACGTTTGGCTGCCTTTGAGTTTTGCAAATTGATAGGAAGTTCTTTAAATTCTGCTGGGTGTCTTTGATGTATGACCCTGAGAATAGCCCTTTGTTCTGCAATAGGTGCAGCATATTATTTGTTATCTGAAAGGACTCGGCCTGTATCTGAGGAACCAGTATTGCTGTGGCCAAATTCTCAGCCGTCGGTTGTGCCCAGTCATATAAAGGAGTTTCTTCCCCTATTTGAGCGACTGGGTCTACCACATCATCCCCATGATTTTTCCGGTTATGTGCATCTTCCATGTCGGTTTCAATTTGTTCAATTTTTGGTTGATGTTTACTTTTCCGATTGGTCCGGTTTATGGTCCTGAAAACTTTCTCGGGGTCTGATCTTCAATTACTTCACAAGTCCTCGATGAGTTTCTAGGCATACACCTACAACACGTTAGCAAACGTTAGACATTCAATGTAAAAACGAAACTTTGAAGACAATTGACTATGTTTCAGAATTTTGTATTTCTTCCAACTCAATTGATAATACCGTTAGTTCCCCGGCAACGGCGCCAAAATTTGATCATTCTTAACTATGTCTTATAGAAAGACTAAATGGGCGCTGCAAATATAATCTGGGGTATTACGCCCAGAGTCAATCCCACAGGGAATTTACGTATCAATTTAGTCTTTAAAATACTAAACTGTTACTTAATCAATTTTCTCAAGACTTTTGAATATCAAGTGGTGATGTTTACTAAATCTAATAACAAAATAATAAATTAGCAATTAACTAACAATATAGTGTAAACAATGATAATAAAGGTCTAAGGTTATGGTTTCCCCCGTTGGTGAATTCTTTCTCGGANTCACAAATCTCTCTCAAGAAATTATGATAATTTACTAGACGCACTCTCTCAAGTTACGTTAGCTAGATGGCATTACATGTCACTTTAGATTGCACCCGAGGTATCGTTATCTCTAATATAACCTCTAAACCCTCAGTTATGACTTTCGTCTATACTCCGGGAGTGGTGTTGTTCAAACAATTACCTAAATATGCACTCTCTCTCAAGTAGATACATACTAAATAGGCACAGCTAATTGATGGCCATTCAATTAACTACAACAAGAACGTAGTTGAACAAATAGAGAATAATCAACCAATTATATTAATATCGCAATAAATTCATCCCCAACGGGTTCTACCAAAACCTTAGATTAAATAAGTTAGCCAGACATGTTCATAAGAATCAAAATCAAAATAAATTGCATATTGAATTACAAAGTAATGAATAAAAGATGTAGAAATCAATGTTTTGTCACTTCAAATCCTTCGTCTGCCTTCCAATCCTCGTTAAGTTGTGTTTTAGGAGTCTATTTATATGTTTAGGACAAACCCTAAACGTGTAGGAGACTTCTATTCCAACCGGGAAACACTTTAACCTGTCAAAACTCGGAATTGACCGAAACAGGGGCCTGGCGTTATGAGGCTAACGCCTGGATAACGCCAGGCTAGGGCTGGCGTTTGGACCCTAATGCCTGGCTAACGCCAGGCTAGGGCGTTTGGACCCTAACTCCTGGCTAATGCCAGGTGCACTCCTTCTCGCCTCTTGAGCATATTTTCGATGTATTTGCATCCATTTAGCTCGGTTTCCATCTCCAATTCACCTACACATGAAATTGACTCTATTATGCACATAAAAAAGTGTATTTTTATCATTAACGCACATAAAATGTAGGGCATATAACATGTAAACCATGAATTCTAGCCTCGCATCAGAGAGGCCAAGAGGTCTCGAGAGACTGGTCATTTTTCAGGAGCCCGTGCACCAGCAGCACGCTATGGTAGGGGTTTTGTGAGTCGCCCCGTTCATTCAGATCTCCCAGCAGCCAGTGGTATTCCAGCCCCTACTAGACCTCAGGAGCCTTATTATGAACTACCGGTATCTCAGGTGCCTCCTGCTCGAGGTGCTATCACTTGCTAGTCCAGCAGACCAAATCAGAGTCAGCAGTGGCCGCCACATCCTCGGAAGGGTTTCTTTGAGTGTGGTGAACCCTTTTCATATGATCAGAGATTTACCCAGAGCGAGGAGGGGTGCACCACCTTAGACTTATAAGGCCCCACGTCTTCCACAAGGTCCCCCAGCTATTCTTCCAGCCCTAGCTGCTACCCCACCACCTTAGGCAGCTCGAGGTGGAGGTCGGGGAGGTCGAGGTCGCCCTAGAAAGGGTGGGCAGGCCAGGTACTATGCTCTTCCGGCCCGATCCGAGGCCATTTCTTCAGATTCAGTCATCACAGGTATTGTTCCCGTTTGTCATAGGGATGCATCGATATTATTTGACTCAGGCTCTACATATTCGTATGTGTCTTCTTATTTTGCTTCACATCTGGGGATATCTCGGGATTCTTTGAGTTCCCCCATTTATGCTTCTACTCCGGTGGGAGATTCTCTTGTTGTGGACCGCGTATATCGGTCATGTTTGATTGCTATCAGTGGTTTTGAGACCTGAGATGATTTACTACTACTCAGTATGGTAGATTTAGATGTTATATTGGGTATGGATTGGCTGTCTCCCTACTATGCTATTCTTGATTGTCACGCCAAGACCATGACGCTGGCTATGCCAAGATTACCGAGGTTAGAGTGGAGAGGTTCCTTAGAGTATACTCTCTGCCGAGTCATTTCTTTTCTTAAGGCTCAACGGAGGGTTGAAAAGGGGATGTGATGTATATTTGTGTTATGTGAGAGATGTTAGTGTTGAGACCCATACAGTTGAGTCAGTTCCAGTTGTCAAGGACTATCCTGATGTATTTGCAGCTGATCTTCCGGGTATGCCACCCGATAGAGACATTGATTTCGGCATTGACTTGTTGTCGGGCACTCAGCCCATTTCCATTCCTCCCTATCGCATGGCTCCTCCTGAGTTGAAGGAGTTGAAGGAGCAGTTACAAGAGTTTCTTGAAAAGGGATTCATCAGGACCAGTGTATCACCTTGGGGTGCTCCAGTGTTATTTGTGAAGAAAAAGGATGGCTCGATGCGTATGTGTATTGACTACCGGCAGCTGAATAAGGTGACAGTGAAGAACATGTACCTATTGCCTCGCATTAATGGTCTATTTGACTAGTTACAGGGTGCTAGGGTATTCTCCAAGATTGATCTGCATTCGGGTTATCATCAGATGAAGGTTCAGGAGCCGGACATCCCAAAGACTGCCTTCAGGACCAGATATGGCCACTATGAGTTCCTTGTTATGTCATTTGGGCTGACCAATGCCCCAACAGCCTTCATGCACCTGATGCATAATATATTTCGGCCTTATCTTGATACTTTCATCATTGTCTTCATTGATTATATTCTGGTAAATTCTTGGTTCCAGGAGGACCATGAGCAGCACTTGAGGACTGTGCTTCAGACATTGAGGGAGAATAAGTTGTATGTCAAGTTTTATAAGTGTTAATTTTGGCTTGATTCTGTGGAATTCCTAGGCCATGTGGTGTCTTAGAATGGTATCAAGGTAGATCGAAAGAATGTGGACATGGTACAGAGTCGGCCCAGACCGTCCTCAGCTACTGAGATATGTAGTTTCCTCGGTTTGGCTGGGTATTATTGCCGTTTTGTGGAGGTATTTTCATCCATTTCAGCGCCCATGACCAGACTGACCCAGAAAGGGTGTACCTTTTATATGGACTGAGGAGTGTCAGGAGAGCTTTCAGAATCTCAAGACAACCCTGACTACAGCCCCGGTGTTAGTATTACCCACAGGTTCAGGGTCCTATACAGTCTATTGTGATGCTTCGAGGATTGGCCTAGGAGCGGTGTTGATGCAGGACGGTAGAGTGATTGCCTACGCGTCCAGGCACTTGAAGGTGCATGAAAAAAACTACACTGTTCATGATCTCGAGTTGGCAGCGATTGTTCACACCCTGAAGATATGGCGTCATTATTTATATAGTGTTCCCTGTGAGATATTCATGGATCATCGGAGTTTGCAGCACATATTCAGGCAGAAGAATCTAAATTTGCACTTGCGTAGTTGGTTGGAGTTTCTAAAGGACTATGACATCACTATATTATACCACTCGGGGAAGACCAATGTGGTGGCCGACGCCTTGAGTCACCGAGCAGAGAGTTTGGGGAGTTTGGCATACCTTCATGCAGCTGAGAGGCCTCTAGCCTTAGATGTTCGGTCCTTAGCCAACCAGTTCGTGAGATTGAATCTTTCTGAGCCTTGCCGGGTATTAGCTGGTGTGGTTGCTCGATCTTCCCTTTATGACCATATCAGAGAGCGCCAGTATGATGATCCCCACCTTTTCGTTCTTTAAGATAGAGTCCGACGGGGTGATGCCAGGGATGTGAACCATAGGTGATGACGGGGTGATAAGGATGCACGACCGTATTTGTGTACCCAACGTAGATGGGCTTCGGGAGTTAATTCTTGAGGAGGCCCATAGTTCGCGGTATTCCATCCATCCGGGTATCACGAAGATGTAGCAGGATCTGAGACAACACTATTGGTGGCGAAGGATGAAGAGGGATATAGTGGAGTTTGTAGCCAAGTGTCTCAACTATCAGCAACTCAAATGTGAGCATTAGAGACCGTGAGGGTTACTTCAGCAGATTGAGCTTCCAGAGTGGAAGTGTGAGCGGATCACCATGGACTTTGTGGTTGGACTTCCTCGGACTTTGAGAAAGCATGATGCTATTTGGGTGATTGTGGATCGGCTGACCAAATCAGCCCATTTCATTCCAGTGCAGACTATATATTCATCTGAGAGGTTGGCTGAGATTTATATCAGAGAGATTGTTCGCCTCCACGGTATCCCAGTATCTATCATTTCTAACAGAGGTACACAGTTCACTTCGCGGTTCTGGAGAGCCGTCCAGCAGGAGTTAGGCACCAGGGTAGAGTTGAGTACAACTTTTCACCCTCAGACAGACGGGAAGTCCGAGCGTACGATTCAAATTCTCGAGGATATGCTCCATGCCTGTGTGATAGATTTTGGAGGGTCATGGGATCGATACTTGCCTCTTGTAGAGTTTGCTTATAACAACAGCTACACGTCCAACATTCAGATGGCGCCGTATGAGGCTTTTTATGGTAGGTAGTGCAGGTCTCTCGTGGGATGGTTTGAGCCGGGCGAGGCCCAATTGTGGGGTACAGACTTGGTTCAGGATGCCCTGGACAAGGTGAAGGTGATTCAGGAGAGACTTCGCACAGCTCAGTCCAGGAAGAAGAGCTATGCAGACCGGAAGGTTCGTGAATTGGCATTTATGGATGGTGATCGGGTTTTTCTTCGGGTATCGCATATGAAGGGCGTCATGAGGTTCGGGAAGAAAGGCAAGCTGTGTCCGAGATTTATTCTCCCTTTTGAGGTGTTGCGACGTGTTGGGGAGGGAGCTTATGAGCTAGCCCTGCCTCCTAGCCTAGCAGGGGTTCATCCGGTGTTCCACGTCTCCATGCTCCGAAAGTATCACGGTGACCCGACTAATGTTTTGGATTTCAGCTCAGTCCAGTTGGACAAGGATCTATCATATGTTAAGGAGCCTATGGCTATATTTGACAGGCAGGTCAGAAAGCTCAGATCAAAGAATATTGCCTCAGTTAAGGTTCAGTGGAGGGGTCAGCCAGTCGAGGAGGTGAATTGGGAGACCGAGCAGGATATGCAGAGTCAGTACCCTAATCTTTTTACAGCTTCAGGTATGTTTCTATACTCGTTTGAGGACGAACGATTTTCTTAAATATAACGACCCGATCGGTCATTTTGAGAGTTAGAACCCCGATCCCCTAATAACCGCTTCTCCTATGTCTATTTATGTTATTGGAACTTGTCGGAGTGTTGAGTGATGAAATCCGGGGTGATTTTGGACACATAGTCCATAAATGTGGAATTTAACTTTAGAAATATGGCCGTAGCTAGAGCTGTGTGAAGACGGATCCGGAATGGAATTCCGTCGACTGCGTTAGCTCCGTTGGGTGATTTCGGGTTTAGGAGCGTGTTCGGAATGTGTTTTCGAGGTCGGTTGTAGATTTAGGCTTGAATTAGCAAAAGTTAGAATTTCGGCGATTTCGGCCGATAGGTGAAATTTTGATATCGGACTCGAAATGGAATTTCAAAAGCGAAAGCAGGTCCGTAATGCCAATTGTTACCAGTGTGAAAAATTTGAGGTCATTCGGATGAGTTTTGACATGTTTCAGCATCGGATGTGAATTTTAGAAATTTCATAATTTCGTAGGCTTGAATCTATGCATAATTGATGATTTTTATGTTATGAGATGTGTTTTTAATACTCGACCAAGTTTGAAAAAGGTATTAGAGTCAGTTGGTAGGTTTAATTGAGGTCCCGGAGGCCTCGGGGTTGTTTCGGATGCCCAACGGGTGAATTTGGAACCTTAAGAGCAGCTGAACCGTTTCTGGTTTTGGTGTCTCGCATCTGTGATGGTTTTTCCGAAGGTGCGGACACGCAGGTGCGAAGGGGGTGCACTCAGGTGCGGACGTAGCTTAGGCTAGCCCGACTTGCAGGCACGGAAGAGTATCCGCAGGTGCGGAGCCGCACCTGCGACCCAGCCACCGCAGGTGCGACCCCAGGTCTTTTAATGAGTTTCCACACCTGCGATTGTGTTTCCACGGGTGCGCCACCGCAGGTGCGATCCCACTGTCACAGGTGCGAAATACCCGGGTTGGTTATACCAAAATCCGAGGGTTTGAAATTCATAACTCCAAAATCGATTGTGAGCTCGGGGTTTGGCGATTTTCAGTGGAATTAATAGAGGAGAATCATTGGTAACGTTTTATAACCTTAACCCATTTGTATGTCAATAATCTCTATCAATTTCCTCAATCTAATCAAAGAAATTGTATGAAAAACCATGAAATTGGGATGAAACTTCCCCAAGTAGAAATCTGAAGATTTAGGGAGATTTAGACGTCGGATTTTGTTGATTCTTGTTCGAGTGAGTTCATGAGCGAATGGGTGTTCGGGAAATATAAATACCCGATTCCGAGACCTGGGATCGAGGGACTTTTTGGGAAAATTACCTAATTTCGTGTATTAGCTTAGAAATAATTTGCTATTTTGTTCCCTTGAAGTGATATCTACATTATGCAATCGATTTGAATAGATTTGAGCCACCCGAAGTCGGATACTCGTGGAAAGAGCGTGGCATTGAGTTGATTAGAGCAATAAAGGTAACTGGCTTGCCTAACTCTGTGTTGGGGACTTCCCCTTAGATATTTTTATACTAATTTTGTTACGTGGACGCTGTTTACGTAAGGTGACGAGTGCGTGCACGGGTCATTGTTGCTAAAATTCCATTTTTCCTTCCATGCAATCACTCAGTCTCACTCCTATATTACTGTTTCCTGTCTTAATTGAGTAGTTAGCTTAAGAATAAGCATGCCTATCTGTCCTTACTTGATTTCCTCTTAATTGCTACTAGTTGCACCATGTTTAGGTAGTTTTATTCTATTCTTGCATGTTGCTTTTCCTAAACTGTTTAATTAAGTTGTATCCGACATAATTCTGTGTTGCATATTTAAATTGGGACTACGGACCGAGATCCGGGTGATTTCCCCCTGTATGGCATTACATATTTAAATTGGGACTACGAACCGAGATCCGGGAGCTTTCCCCTGTACTGAGACGCATATTTAAATTGGGACTACGGATGAAGATCTGGGAGCTTTCCCCTGTATTGCATAGCATATATAAATTGGGACTATGGACTGAGATCCGAGAGCTTTCCCCTTGTATTGCATTGCATATTTACTATTGAGATATATGTTGTGCTGAGCCGAGGGCTCTCTTTCTGTTATAATTTCTTTCAGTTTCCATAAATCCTGTTTATTATTGCTTATCTATATTCACTGTTTTAAATTTATATTGACTTGTTTTAAGACTCAATAGAGCCTCAACCTGAACTCGTCACTAATTGACTGGGGTTAGGCTTGGCACTTACGAGGTACCGAATGTGGAGTACTCACACCCTTTCCTGCGCATGTTTTCCCCATGTGCAGATCCAGGTACCAACACACATTACAGTGGCTAGGCGCATCTTAGCAGCTGCATAGGAGACCGCGTGGTAATTTTTCCGCGTCGACAGGATGTCACGAGTCCCCTTCCTACTCTAGTAAAAATATAGGAGATATATAGATACATTTTCCTTATTTCTTTGTATAGAGCTACAGTAGTTTAGAGTTTGTGACTTTGTGATGTTCCGAGTTTTGGGAAAGTAAAAGCTGTAAATGCCGAGCGACTAAGATTTTTGTAGTATTGCTTCTTCTTTACTGTTTCTATTATTGTTTTGCCTTATTTTCCGCAAGTTCTAGGCTTACCTAGTCGTAGGGACTAGGTGCCTTCACGAGACCGTTCGGAGGGTAATTCGGGTCATGACAATAGTCGATAACCAAATTTTGTAGGTCTTGAAATTTGCTTGATTTATGAAAAACAAAAACCATTATTTTTTATTTCATAAAAGATAAGGGTAATTCCAAAAACCTGTTCTCTTATAGAGAAAAAGCAAAAACCAAAATACGAAATTGGTGCTTTAAAGCACAAAAAGTGGGGACCATGTCAAAGCTAAATTAAGGATGTCGAGTACCATTCCTCCAGCTATCACTTAGTTTCCTAGCATTATATATACTATGTTTAATTATGAACATATTTCCTTTTTAATTCCTACCAAATATAATAATTTCTTTTTATATTTGGAATAATTAATTTTTATGCAATAATTTATAGTTATACAAAATATATATGCCATATTTTACACTTTAAGCTTAAAAGTCTTTTCTTTTGTCTTGAGCTCCACGCCTAGTCAAATAGGTTCATATAAATTGCTACAATTCATATATCGAAAGTTAATTTCTTTGACAATGACTTTTTCATATGTCTTTCAAAATAATTTTTGTTGTTAATTATTATGACTTACTGATGCGTGGCTAGAATTCATGATTTTTAGTATTATATACCTTGAATTTTAGGTGTTTTAATGATAAAAATACACGTCATGTGTGCCTAATGGA
>MDKI01126143.1:0-11254 GCA_005239505.1 Nicotiana paniculata
TCCATGTATATATACCAAGTAGGGTCGGGCCCAAACAATTATACCTTCTCCTATGCGAAAAAGAACAGTTTTTCAGGTCTGGAGTAGCGGGGCCCCACTACGCCCGCGCTAGTGGCCACGCATATCGAAAAGTTTCTGCCTCATTTGCGCGTCAGGTCCGCGGTCGCGATTTCGACCTCATTTTTCACCCTGTTGCGTTTGGAATTTGGAAAAACGTAAAACATGAAGTTGTATCCCTTTGAGTTTGATTTCCAACCATATATTATATAGCCTAAATATAATTGGGAACAGAGTTATGTCTATTTTACTAGACAGTGCGCAAAATGCCTCCTCGAGTCTTCGTTTGTTCTTAACTATGAAATTTGACCCCGAACATGGTTCCGGCTTAATTCCTTGGGCTTTTACTCAGACTTAAAATCTCCAAATCGTTTGAATTTATTCCATAACATCTATATAGCTCGGAATCACTCCTACAAGGCATAAAACACACAATTAGTGCAAAACACTAGCGATTAAAGCTCAAAATCAATTAAAGTGCAGTAAACTAGAGTGTGATAATCGACTAAAATACGTAATTATAGCCTATCATCAGGGGGTCGATGATGCCTCCGATTTTACAGAAGCTTTGATCCTCAAGGCGGAAGCCCAACGTCTTTTTTCCAAGGTAAGTACTAGTTGCTTTTTGGTTATTATTTTTTGCCTTATTTTCAAGGTCATTCTCTTATAAAACTAACTTGTATTTTCTTCTTTGTATAGTCCTCTGCCAAATTCCGGGCAAACCTTAGTCAGTGTGAAGCCGATATTCAAAGGGTATCGGAAGAGAGTAATTCCCTGAAGCTTCTTTGTGGCCAGAAGGACGAGGTCATAAAGGTTCTTCAAGTGGACCTGGCCAAGGCTCATGAAGAGGAGGCCGAGTTAGACAAGAAGGTAACGACCCTTCTGATACAGGATGGGATTGACTCAACTGTGGAAGCTAACACTTCGATATCTCAGCTTCACCATTAGGTGGAGAAGATCGGGCTGCTCAAGGCAGAGGTCGATCAGGTTAAGACCGACTGTGCTCGTGGAAAGCTAGAATGGACCGCCTTGCTACGGAAATGGATGCTGCTTTGGCCAAATCATCTTCGGCAGAGGCGCGACTCCAAAGCCTTAGAGAAAAGGTTCGTCTCAGGCCAAGAGGGTCGAAGAACTTGAAGCCGGGCTTACTGAGGCTAGGGTTGAGATAAAAAAAACCAAGGTCACGGTGGACAAGTCCATAGCCATGTACCGAGCCAATGCCGAAGTTGTCAAAACTCAGCTGAGGGAGGCTTCCGATCGGGAGCAATGGCGAAGTGCCAATCCCGGAGGGAAACCCTCGAGAAAATTCATGCTTGAGGTTTTGACCTTTTCTAGGAGATTGATCAATCCAAAGAGCTCGAGACCTAAGCCAGGCAGCTCGCTTCTTCCAATGATGATGATGAAGCAGAGGGCAGTAGAGGCGAGCCCAGAAGTGGGGAAGACGAAGATGAGGCTGCTGAAGAAGATGCCCCCCGGAGAAGCTGCTCGGGATGAAACTGGTCTCGAGGGGACTAGCCCCGATCATAGTTAGGTTATAACTTCTTTTCTTTTTTTCTGTTGTAAGGTTTTGACCGGCCCCTTTTACATGTTTTTTGGTATAATAGAAAATTTCCTTTTGATGCCTTCATAAATTTCTCTTTCATGACTTCGTATGTTTATTTGCCTTTGTTGAAATTTTTTATTGTTGTAGTTCAAATCGTGATCGAAATGAACCCTTAAGCTATTTTTATGAGGGCAAGTCCCCGAGTTCGAAACTCGTTCGAGACCTTGTCTCGTGAGTGGCTCGATCGAGCTGAACGATGAATTATCTTTGATAATCAAGTTTGAATTTTAGGATAAGGTGAACCCTCAGGTTTTCATGAAATGATTGTTAAGTATTTCGAGCTCACCACTACATACCCTTTAGGTGAATCTTCGAGCTGTAGTCGACATTTGCTTGAACTCGGAATAACTGAACCTTTGGGTTCTAATCGAGTGAGAGTGAGGTCTTGAACTCCAATTGTATTAGCCCTTAGGATTTTTAGATCGGCCCTGAGGCTCTTTATATTGGCCCTTAGGCTCTTTAGACCGGCCCTTAGGATCTTTAAGTTGGGCCAATTCGGCCTCTAAAAACGACTATCATTTTTCCCCTTTCGGCTAAAAGACTTTGTGAAAATTTCTTTATGCCTTATCATGTGTTTTTTGTGCCCGTTGGGTTTTTTGAGGGCCCAATGATCGGAACCCTATTTTCTCTTAACTTGTTTGTGTTAAGATAATTTTGATACCTCTTGAGGTTTTTTCGAAGGCTGATATTATCGAAGCCTTTAAATTATTCGGGGACTCTTTTATCGAAGCCCTTTTATATTTGCTTTGCCGAGGGTAGCCTTATTTAACCGATTTTCCAAAGTATTTGAAGGCCTTTAGTTTATGGAGGAAGTCAGACGTCTCCAAGCCGCATTATTTCGGCCGTAGACTTTTATGTGATCGTAGAATTTAATTTGGCCGTAGCCTTTAGGTATGTTTCTTGGACTTGTTTCCCGATAACATTTGAAAATGTTAGTCCCTGAGTGTGATGGTCTTGTCCTATATACCGAGGGGTGCCTTATTTGAGGTCTTTATGATTTCGAACTTAAATAGCTCAAGTGTGCAGTCCCCGAGTGTTCGGTGTATGCTTGTATTTGGCCCTTGAGCCATTTTTCACAAGTGTTATTCTTGCGCAATAGATCAGAATCGTATGACTCATATAGTAAGAAATTTACTTCAAAACATGAGATGTTTGAGAAAGGGAACGCTTTTTTGTATTATTTATACATGCGTACATGTTTTGTTGTAGGGACTCGGCTAATCTATATGGACACGGTTCATTCGGCAGTTTGGTCCATTACAAAATTTTTCCTATCGAGACCCATTTACATAACATCCGAGGGTGATGCCCCCTAGTATTCGAGGTTGATTGATAAAAGAAGCCTTGGATACTGTTGAATTATCCTCAGGTAGCACATAATTGTTGCCTCATTAAAAACCTCACCGAAAAAATCCATTTGGGATACAAACCGGTCTAAGGGAAAAAGAGTGCAACGCGTACTTTAAAACCTGAGGTCTCGATTTCTTGGATCGGATTCCTGCAATAAGTTAGTTTCAAATAGTTAAGTAAATGAAAGAAGAAAGAAATTAATACCTTAGCAATAGTACCGTTTGAGGAGTGATATGTTCTAGTTATTCGACAATGGTTCGCCGTTCATTATTCCGAGCTTGTAAGATCCTTTCCCGACTATGTCGAGGATTTGATAGGGTCCTTCCCAATTAGAACCGAGTTTCGCTTCATTAGGGTCTCGAGTATTTATGGTGACTTTTCTTAAGACTAAGTCCCCCACTTTGAAGTGTCGAAGATTGGTTCTTCTGTTGTAATATCTCTGGATTCGTCGCTTTTGTGCAGCCATTCGAACGAGTGCTGCTTCTCGCCTTTCATCTAACAACTCGAGACTGGTGTTCATGGCCTCGTGGTTTGATTCCTCCGTTGCATGTCGAAACCTGGCATTGGGCTCCCGACTTTGAACGGTATCAAGGCTTCAGAGCCATATACTAAAGAAAACGGAGTTGCTCCGGTACTGGACTTCGATGTAGTCCGATATGCCCATAGAACCTCGGGAAATTTTTCTCTCCACTTAACTTTGGCTTCGTTTAGCCTTTTCTTCAAGTTTTGGATGATAGTCTTATTCGTTGATTCGGCCTGTCCGTTTGCACTAGGGTGATACCCCGTCATGTCCGTTCCCATTAGGGTGATACGACATCGATAATATCCTTTTTATTTTGTGGTCTTCGAGGAATTTTGTTACTTTACTACCGATGATTTTTTTCCATTATCACACACTATTTTCGTTGGTATCCTGAATCGGCATGCGATGTGATCCCATATAAAATCGATCACTTCCTTTTCCCTTACTTTTTCAAATGCTTGTGCTTCAACTCATTTAGAGAAATAGTTAGTCATAAATAATATGAACTTAGCTTTATCTGGGGACGATGGTAGAGGACCAACGATGTCCATTCCCCATTTCATGAATGGCCATGGGGATAGGACCGAGTGAAGTTGTTCACCGGGCTGGTGGATCATTGGTGCGAACCTTTGACATTTGTCGCATCTTCGAACAAACTCCTTAGAGTCTTTTTCCATGTTATCCCAATATCCCGCTCTAATAATGTTTCGAACTAGAGATTCGGCATCAGAATGGTTTCCATAAGTGCCTTCGTGAATTTCCCGCAGAACATAATCGTGATCTATTGGTCCCAAGCATACCGCCAATGGAACGTTCTCCTGTATAACATTCCGTATTCGTCTAATGTGAATCGAGCGACTTTAGTCCGTAAGGTCCTCGATTCTTTGGGATCCGATGGTAGCTTCCCGTTCTTCAAGTATTCGATGTATTTGTTTCTCCAGTACCAAGTTAAGCTGGTAGAATTATTTCGGCATGCCCTTCCTCGATTACAGATCTTAAGAGTTGGACGACAGTCCCTGAGTTGATCTCATCTTCGTCGATCGATGACCCTAGATTGGAAAGTTCATCAGCCTCGGTATTTTGTTCTCGAGGTACATGTTGTAGAGTCCACTCTTTGAAGCGGTGCAGGGTAACCTACAATTTGTATAAGTACCTTTGCACTATGTCATCTCGAACCTCGAAGGTTCTTGTTTACCTGGTTAACTACCAGTAGGGAGTCACATTTAGCTTCAATGAATTCCACTCCCAAGCGTTTAGCTAGTTCGAGACCTGTAATCATAGCCTTATACTCGGCCTCGTCGTTAGTCAGTTTGGAAGTCTTAACTGATTGTCTAATAACATTGCCCGTAGGTGATTTTAAAACAATACCGAGTTCGGACCTTTTCACATTCGAGGCACCGTCCGTGAGGAGGGTCTATACCCCTTTGATGTACCCGATTTTAGTAGAAGTTCCTTTTCCACTTGAGGTACGAAGGTTGGTGAAATGTTTGCCACGAAGTCTGCTAATATTTGAGACTTGATGGTTGTTCGGGGTTGATATTCGATATCTTACCCGCCAAGTTCGACGGCTCATTTGGCCAGTCGGCCTGATAATTCGGGCTTGTGCAAAACATTTCGAAGGGGATAAGTGGTGTTTACACATATGTTATGACACTGAAAATATTCCCTTAATTTTCTAGATGCGCTTATTAGTGCTAGCGACGATTTTTCAAGGTGTGGATACCTAGTTTCGGCATCTCCCAAGGTTCGACTCACGTAATAAACTAGAAACTGCGTACCTTGTTCTTCTCAAACTAATACACCACTTACCGCAATCTAGGACACCGCCGAGTATAGGTATATCTTCTCAGCTACCTTTAGAGTGTGGAGAAAAGGTGGGCTCGATAGCTATCGTTTCAATTCCTACAGTGCTTGATGACATTTCGGAGTCCATGTAAAATCATTTTTTTTAGTAAGGAAAAGAACCCGTGGCTTCTATCTAATGACCTCGAAATGAATCGGCCTAGGGTAGCTATCCGTCCAGTTAGCCTCTAAACGGATTTCACTCTATCTTATCGGGATTGATCTCGATTCCCTGATTTGGCACCATGAAGCCAAGGAATTTGCCCGAGCTGACCCTGAAAGCACACTTTTCGGGATTAAGCTTCATGTTGTATTTCCTCAAGATTTCGAATGTCTCCTGGAAATGAGTCAAATGGTCCTCTACGCGCAATGACTTAACTAACATATCGTCAATGTAAACTTACATTGATTTACCTATATGTTCTTCGAACATCTTGTTAACTAGGCATTGATATGTAGCTCCCGCATTTTTTAGCACGAAGGGAATTACATTGTAACAATAAGTTCCATACTTAGTGATAAAAGAAGTCTTTTCCTGGTCTATTGGGTCCATCTGGATTTGATTGTACGCAGAATAAGCATCGAGAAAGGTAAGTATATTGTGGCCGGCCGTGGAATCGATCATTCGATCGATGTTAGGCAAGAGAAAAGAGTCTTTTAGACATGATTTATTCAAGTCCTTATAATCTACACACATTCTAAGTTTGTTCCCCTTTTTGGGGACCACGACTAAATTACCTAACCATTCGGGATATTTTACTTCCCGAATGGACACTATTTTAAGAAGTTTGGTTACCTCCTCCTTTATGAAGGCGTTCTTTACCTCGAATTGAGGCCTTATCTTTTTCTTTACCGGGCTGAACTTGGGATCCAGGCTCAGCCGGTGAGTCGTTATCTCGGGTGGGATTCCTATCATGTCTAAATGGGACCATGCAAAGCAGTCCATGTTATCAATAAGAAATTGATAAGTTTTTTCCTGATCTTGGGGGTCAACCCCGTTCCCAGGTTTACCTTTCGTTCGGGTAAATACTCGATTAGGATCACCTGTTCCAGCTCCTCGACCGTTGACTTGGTTGCATCCGATTATTCGGGAACGAAAAAAGTTAGAGGAGTGAGAAATTCCTCTTCTTCTTCTTCTTCGATTACCTGTTTATCCGATTCGGTCGAGGTTGGGGACGGTGCTGATCGACTTTTTTGAGGTCGAAGGTGCTGATCGGCTTCACTTTGTCAACTGCAAACATTTCCCTTGCAGTGTGTTGTTCCCCATAAACTGTTTTCACATCATCCACTGTTGGGAACTTCATCATTTGGTGAAGGGTTGATGGTACTGCCCTCATGTTATGGATCCAGGGCTTTCCGAGCAGTGCATTATACCTCGTGTCGCCTTCGATGACATGAAATCTAGTGTCTTGGATGGTCCCGGCCACGTTCACTGGTAGGATTATCTCCCCGTACGTCGTTTCACTAGCCATGTTGAAGCCGTTTAAGACTCGAGATTCAGGTACAATCTGGTCTAGTAAGACAAGTTGTTCTACGACCCTCGATTTGATTATATTTGCCGAACTATCTAAATCCACTAGAACACGTTTAACTTGAATTTTATTTAACAAAATAGAAATTACCAGGGCGTCGTTGTGTGGCTGAGAGATGCCCTCTTCTTCTTCGTTACTGACCGATAGAGTGCCTTCGGGCATGTAGTCTTGAGTCCGTTTTTATCTGGTGATCGACACCTTGGTGCGTTTGAATATAGGTCCTTGTGGGATGTCTACCCCGCCGACGATCATGTGAATAACACGATGAGGTTCTTCTTGCTCATTATTTCTGTTGGCGTCTCTTTCCCTGAAGTAATTTTTGGCTCGATCACTGAGGAACTCTCGAAGGTGGCCCTCTTTGAATAATCGAGCTACCTCCTCTCTCAACTATCTGCAGTCTTTGGTCCTATGGCCATGGATGCCATGATACTTTCACATTAAGTTTGGGTTCCTTTGAGAGGGATAGGTCTGTATAGGCCTGGGCCACCTGGTGTCTTTGATCCTTCCGATGGCCGATACAATCCTCGATGCATCGACACTAAAATTGTACTTCGATAATCGGGGCGCTTCCATGGGATCTGCATATTTGTCGAAACCAGTTTCACTTATTAGTCCCCGATAATTCTGCCCTCGGTCACCCTTCGATCATTCCAGGTTTAATTGCATCTCGGGTGGTTATTCCTTCTATATGAAACATATGGCTGATACCGATCTTTATTCGGCCTCAATTATCTATCAACATCTCTTTGATTTTTGCCTGTCGACCTGTTTGGATGTACTGAACCTGAGGAGGCTCCCAGTTGGTCGTCCTCGACCGTAATCTTTGACTGATATTGGTTGTGAACATCTGCCCAAGTCCCAGCCGGGTACTCTCTATTTCAATTGGCGTGATGCGATCGAACTTTGCTCTTTTAATCCTTCGGTGAATGCTTGGACAACCCAATCGTCAGTAACTGGTGGCAATTCCATTCGTCCCCTTTGGAATCGAGATACAAACTCTCTTAGCATCTCGTTATCCCTCTGCTTTACTTTGAAGAGGTCTGATTTTCATGTGCCTTAACAAACGAATCTGCCAACAAGGCGAACGAATCGATAGAGTTCGGTGGCAAGTTGTGATACCAAATCATAGCTCCCTTCGACAGGGTCTCCCCGAATTTCTTTAGCAATACATACTCGATTTCGTCATCCTCGAAATCATTACCTTTTATGGCGCACGTATAAGAAGTAGCGTGCTCATTGGGGTCCGAGGTCTCGTTGTATTTAGGTATATCGGGCATCCCTGGAAGTTTTTTGGGATGGGCTTCGGAGCCGCACTCAGAGGGAACAATTTTTTCACAAACTTCTTGGAGTCCATTCCTTTTAAGATTGGTGGTTCCCCCGGTATCTGATCAACTCGAGAGTTACAAGTTTCCACCTTCTTGTCATTGGCCTCTATTTTCTTTTCTTCTGATTCTATTCTCTTAGTAAGCTCCTCGAGCATCCTCATTATAGAAAGGTCGGTTGTCGAAGTATTATCACCTGGTCTTTCAGGCACTGGCTCGGCACATCGAGTAGCCTCTTGTTTGATCCTATTCGGTGCCCTGTGCTGATTTTTTTAACCGAGCGATGGCATTTTGTTGGGCTTGCAGCATTTCAAATATAACTTGGTGACTGACACCTTCGTCTCCTCTGCCCTGCGTTCCTCGATCGTCAGTTCGACTCTCTCTGCGTACACTTCCCTCAAGGTCTGCTCCCAAATCCGCATTCAAGGCAACATGAGAATTGACATCAACAGGGTTGACGGGCGGTTCTCCTCCGAGGTCATCCTATGGCACCTCGATTCCTGGGGCGATAACATTCTCGTTTTCTCCGCGGAGTCCGAGACCGTTGTCGCCATGTGTAGCTGTATTTTGTGAGTTCGACATGATCTTGACTTGAAAACAAAATTCTGACAAGAAACAAGTGCAAAATAGTGTGTATTTCCAGGATTAGCACTAAACAATCACTATTATCCTTAACCTCACGGTGGGCGCCAAAATATTTACCTCGAAATACGAGTAACAATTAAACTTATAATGTGGTTATTAGGGTACGTGATCTAATTCAATACCAATTGATAAATAGCTAAACAAATAAAGGAATTAAATGATTGTAATAGATCAAACCAGTGTCGTTTGCAAATTATCGACATCGGCTTGGAATAGTTTCGAGATCAAACGTTAAGAACCACAAGAAACAATAAGAACAATAGGAATAATATGGACAATAAGAACAATAGAGAATTAAGAGTGAGTAAAAGAGCAGAGTGTTTATATTTCTCAGTTCTTGCGTCTATGATTCATGTGTCTTACAAATGAACAAACTTTATATAGTAGAGGAATCCTAAATAAGGTATAACTCTAATTTCGGAAGCAAAATACATAATTGATATCAATAACCATTTAATGGTTCTGCCAATTCCGAGATTCCTGCCGAGATTGGTGGTCGATTGCGGATATCTCGTTATTCTGTTACTTCGGTGTCGATTTAGTCTGATCTCAGTCCCTTCAGTCTTCGTGTTCTTCGAGCCCGAACTTGCTTCGATACAGACTCACTCTGAAGGCAGAACCTCGAGCACGTAAAATCGGGTGCGATTGATTTTAACCGTATATACAAATATTTAATTATTTCAATTAATTATTCAAGCGCCTACTTATTTTGGTTTATATGAGAGGATTTTTTTGGGTTGAATAGTGAAAAAATGTACACAAGTTCGTAGCTTCTTATAGGGTATATTTGTGAATAAAGTAATCATTGATTTAACACCAAGTTCGACTAACAAGATGCACAGCTACATCAATCTTGAGAATTGCAATTGAGGTATTAATTATTTATTAAAATTTATTCGAAAATCAGAAAGCATTAATTATTTTTTCTAAAGCTACACTTATTATAACAAAATAATTTAGCACTACAATATTTTAAACGTTTTTTACCATACATATTTATATTTATTAGATTAAAGAGGGGATTAGTGGGACTAACATCGTGCAAACTTAGATTAATCAAGCTAGTAAGTATCATATGATCTAGTTGTTGCATTTAGGTTGTGCATAATTTAGTAAATACCGAATTATCGTATCGAAATAGAAAATTTTGGTATATGGTATTCGATATTTTGGTTCGGTATGGTATTTTGTTTAAGTTTTAAAAAATATTAGTATTAGATATGATATTTGATATTTTATAATGAAACATCGAAATATCGATACCGTGCCGAAATATATATTACATATTTATATTTATTAGATTAAAGAGGGGATTAGTGGGACTAACATCGTGCAAACTTAGATTAATCAAGCTAGTAAGTATCATATGATCTAGTTGTTGCATTTAGGTTGTGCATAATTTAGTAAATACCGAATTATCATATCGAAATAGAAAATTTTGGTATATGGTATTCGATATTTTGGTTCGGTATGGTATTTTGTTTAAGTTTTAAAAAATATTGGTATTAGATATGATATTTGATATTTTATAATGAAACATCGAAATATCGATACCGTACCGAAATATATATTATATTACACAATACACATATTATTACTTACAACATAAGTATAAAAATCTAAAATTTTAACTTTTCTTTATTCTCTAAGTTCATCAATTAACTCTAAGCAAGTAACAAGACATTTGTGATGATCAAATTTATTCTTTTATTTAAAGTTTTCTCTCTCTCGATTGATATTTGCTAGTTTTAGATAAAACTTTAGTCAAAAAATGTTTGTATTTTTTAGTACTTTAATTTAGAATATTACAATCTATGACTATATGCACTAGTTAGTATTCAAACCAAATAAACTGAAGTTACCAAACCGAATAAATCGAAACCGAAAGGAGAAAAATCGAACCTACCAAATTTAATTAAATACTGTATTAATATCGCATTTTAAGAAGCCGAATATCAAAAATACCGAAAAAAAATATCTAAAATATCATACCGTATCTACTGACAAACACCCCTAGTTGCATCTGTGCATATCTGAATACTTCTACGCAAATTCTGACTATCTGAAAGGATATTCAGAAGCCTGTTATAGACAAAACTGCAAATGTCGTAGGGTGCGGAACCCAAGTAGGTTCTATTTGTACAAGTATAACTAAAATAAGTCCAAAAAAACATAGAACGGATCTATGTATAACGCCATAGTATATGGCGCTATACAACGGTAACTGTGTCGTTAGTGTATAGCGCCATATCTATGGCGTTATACCTTCTGAATCTGTCAGACACAGGTATAACACCATAGTATGTGGCGTTATACCTAAAGCGCCTTGTACTATGGCGTTATACACAATGAATTTGTCTGACACATGTATAACGCCATA